>VDFB02387496.1:0-18539 GCA_007258455.2 Sequoia sempervirens | reverse complement strand
GTGAGATGGCAGGCAAATGGAGTTGGCTGCGAAAAGAAAATAAAATTAATAACTCCAACAGTAAAACTTCAAGTCCAAACCTCGATAAATTTAAACTTCAAAATATAAAACCCCGAACTTCAGCAATTTGCAGCCAAAATAATTTCAGCAAATCTCAACTTCAGAAAATACTCCAAGTCTCAGCAACTTCAAAAATTTTAAATCAGCAACTTAGAGAAATAAATTTCTCAACTTCAACAACCTCTACTTCTGATTTTGTTCTTTCTCAACACTCAGCAACTTCGGAAGATTTTTAAATCTCAGCAACTTCAAGCTCAAGCAATTTCGACTTCCAGCGTTCAGAGAAATAATCAAACAATTTCAGCCTTCAGCAACTCTCAACTTCAACAATTTAAAGAAATAAATCAGCCTCAGAAAATCTTAGAATAATTCTCAACAATCTCTTTCAGCTCTCCAGCACAAATCTCAACTTTGAATCTTGTGAATAGAAATGAAAACTTTGAAGCTTTTATAATTGAAAGCTGGTGCTTATTTTAGCAAGTGCCATTAATTCCCTTCATCATGACTTAGACATTTTCCAAATTTAAAAGAGAATATTCTAGCCATCTTATAGTCGTCATAGCAATTTGCTATTCTGAGAGATTCTTTCCTCATTTTAAATTTGAAATTTCCCTCCCGACTGCCAGTTACTTCTAGTTGATTGAAGTAATTTTGAAAAAAAATCGTTTAAAATTTACTTCAGTTTAAAATAATCTCATCGCTTTTAAAATGGCAATTTAAAATTTAAAATTTAATTTTATTGCCATTTAATTCCATTAGAGAAATTTTAATCATCTTGTCGACATCTGTGAAAAATCATCGCCAATATTTAAAAAAAAAAAGGCTAGGCACAATTTATTTTCCATCCATAATAAATCCAAAATAAATTCCCCGCAATTAAAATCTTCCGACTTTAAAAAGTTTATGTGTCCAAATTTAAAGGGGAATTTAATTTTAAACTTTGGAAAATAATCAAATTAAATTTTATTTAATTTCTCTCACTTAGACGAATTTCACTTTATTTTCCTAGAGAAATTTTTATTTCTTCCAAATGCCTTTTGAAAATTTTAAATGCCATCGAATATCTTCATTTGATTTTTTTACATTTGAGGGAAGAAACTTTAATTTTCAAACATTTAATATTTACTTGTCCCTTTAACTAAGGTGCACATAATATGTTAAGTTTTCATTTCCAATGCCTCTTAATTTATTCTTCAATCTTCCCCTTTTGACTTAGGCGCACATGGACTTCCTAACTTCATTTTTTTATTTGCCTTAAATTTAAATCACACGCCTTTGATTTTCTTCCAAGTGCAACATCAAGGGTAAGCTTTCACTTTGAACACTTAGAATATCTAATTTGGGCGCAAATCACTACCTGAGGTTTCAATTTAACGCCTTAGCCAAATTCTACTTTCCATCATTCCTTTTGAAGGCGCATTTCATAGGGGGCTTCTTTCAATATTCATGACTTAGGATATAGCCAAGCGTAAATGACCATTAGAGCTTTAAATTTCGATCACCGCACATTTAGAAAATCTTCTAAGTCATTTTCCCTCTAAGACACAAATGAGTGGTTCAGCTTTTAATTTCCACTCCCTAGTGTATTTTCCAACTCCTTCTTGGCGCACATCATAGGTTAGACTTTCATTCTGGGGCGCATTTAGCATGATAGTCTTTTAATTTCGCCATTTAATATTTCTTCTAACCTCTTTTCCCCTCCAGGTGCAAATGACCACTTGAGGTTTCAGCTTAATGACTTAGTCAAATTTTTCATCATTCTCAAGGCTAGGCACATATTATAGCTTGGGCTTTTACTTTTGACGCCTTAGTCAAAGTTTCATTCTCATCCTCCTAAAGTAGGGCGCAAATGGCATGTGGAGGTTTCAAATTTAATGCCTTAGAAATTTTGAAGTCTTCTCTCAAGGCCTTGGGCTCAAATAGCATGCCCTGCTTCCAATTTTCATACTTAGAGTTTTTCAAGCTTTCTCAATGTGAAGCATACCTTGGGCATCGAGTTTTCATGACTTAGAAATTTTTAAAGATCCACTCTTCCTTTTCATGGGCGCATACAAGAGGGTTACCTTTCACTTGGGGGCGCAAATGATAGACTAAGCTTTTAATTTTATCACTCTAAGCTCAGGGGCGCATTTCAATGCTTGGGCTTCCAATCTTTGTCTTAGTCAAATTTATTAACCCACCTTCATGACTTTGGGCGTAAATCCACCCCTGGACTTCAAATTCTTGTCACTTAGAAAATTTCTTGCACAGCCACCTTGTGATGGGCACAAATAACACATAGAGCTTTCAATTTACTTGCCTTAGCCAAATTTCAAGTCTCTAGCCTCTCAAAGTTAGATGCAAATACACCCTTGAGGTTTTAATTTAATGACTTAGGAACTTTCAATTTCATCCTCTCTAGGCTAGGCACAAATGAGACCCTTGACTCTCAATTTGTATGCCTTAGTCAATTTCATCAACTCTCAAGTTTGGGCGCATTTGCCATGGGGAGCATCAAATTTCAACTACCTAGAAGATTTTGATTCAGTTTCAAAGTGGGGCACATTTCACCCATGGAGCTTCTAGTTTCAACACTTAGTAAAATTTTCATCTGTCTTTGGCTTTTTAAAGCAAGCTTTGATGCTGGACTTGAAAATTTATCAGTTTTCTCAAATTTCACGTCCTTTGCCAGATTTAGGGTGATTTTCTCCTGCTAACCCTAATTTTCCCTAACTTTCTATTTTTAGAAAGTTCCTCAAATTTCATGCTTTGAATTGATCTTTGACCCCAGAAAGCTTGATTTTGCTTTGTTTCGAACCTCAAGACGTGATTATGCCACTGATGCCTGATGCCAGCCTGTACCTACTATTTTTAGCAACTTACTAAAAATAGCAATTGTTTAGAATGTCTTCAAATTTCATGTGCTAGATGCCTGAAGTGTGGGGACTGTGGCCGAATGTTGTTTTTGCATGATTGTCTTGTCTTGCCCTTGAATTTAGGAAACCCTAATTCCTCTGTGCCAACCTACTAAAAATAGTAAGTGTCTAATTTTCCATCATCTGCAACTTCATTTGTCTTGAAATTCATGCCATGGGGTCCTTATCACTTGCTTGACCTGCTTACACTGAGACTTGAGGTCAACCTGCCATTTATAGCTGCTTCTGAAGTGGCTTACTATTTATAGCAGCTGCTTGATTTTGAGACTTACCTCTGTTCGTGTTGAAATTTGGATGCCATGCTCAACGTTGGTAAATTTTCCTGTTTAGACTAAAACTTTATGTTGACTTTCTATTTATAGCTGGTCTCAGGGATGCCTTACTAAAAATAGTAAGTGCTCTGTTTACCTTCAAATTTTGCTAGTAGACTCCCTGAAGGATACTGATCATGGTGGATACTTCAGTTTTAGAAATTTTGACATCTGATTCCTCACTTTTAGTCATGAAACTCGAAACCCTAATTTTCCAACATGCGTCCTAAATGAGCTCTGTTTGACCTCGTTTCTGCTACATGTTACCATGTTCGCAATTCTGGAGTGTCAGGCAACTGTCAGAGCGTACCTGCTAAAAATAGAAAGTAGCTGAAAAAGTGACCAATTGGCTGTCAGATGATTTTGCATGTCACACTGCCCGAAAAATCTTGAAAAACCCAGAAAAATCTAGAAAAATCTTCAACATGCAAGCACTTGCTAAAAATAGCAAGTTTTAGAAAAGTGATAAGTTCCATTGGCATGTTACACCATTGCGAAGCTCTTGGAAAACCCAGAAAGAATATGTCGACATGCGCTGAGAAAATCTGCATGCAAACCCTAATATCTGCCTCCGAAGGCTGAACGCTGAAAGTTGTTATCCTGTTTTGCATGTCATATCACTCATGGTTGTCTCAAACCTACAAAGAATATCTCCAGATATGCATCTAAAATTCAAATATGTAAAACCCTAGAAATTTCTAGCAGAATCGCTAAAAATAGCAAGTCACCTATTTTACCCAAATTTGGGCTAGTGATGAGTTCCAAAGTGTCTTAATATAGTAACATTGGTCGAACGTGAAAATCTTGAGAAAACAAAACCCTAAAATTCGACACCAAACTAAAAATAGAAAGTTGCAAAATTCAAAGGAAAATTTAGAGAGATCTGCCAAGCATCCTAAATAAATGCTAAGTCCAAGTTGATTGTGCTCAACCTGATTTGATCTCAAAGCAGCCTCAATATTATAAAACCCTAATTCTTAGACTTGGCCAAATTCACGTTTAAACTCAATGGTGGAGAAATCCCTTGAAAGGCAGATAGAAAAGAGACCGGCAGAGAGAGAGAGACAAAACCAAAGCCAAAAAAAAAGACCATAATGGAGCAAAATTTAGGGGTCCTCATCTTGAATGGGGCGATGTGTGAAAAAATGTCACAACACAAATCTCAGGAGATACAAGGAGGAGATTGAGAAGGAAATTAAGGATTTATTCGACACGGGGCACATACGACCTAGTTCCAGCCCATTTGCTTCATTCATGTGTTGGTTAAGAAAAAATATGGGACTATGAGAATGTGCATCAATTATAAAGCCCTCAACAAAAATAAAATCAAGAATCGCTACCCCATACCCAGAATCAATGAGTTGAAAGATGAGCTTCATGGTGAGGTGTACTTCTCCAAGATTTACGTAAGGTCGAGGTATCATCAAATAAGGGTTAGGTATGAGGATGTACACAAAAAAACCTTCAGATGTCAATATGGGAACTACGAGCTCTTAGTTATGCCATTTGGATTGACCAATGCACCTAACACCTTTTAATCATGCATGAATTAGGTATTTATTTTGCAATTGAGATAATTCGTATTGGTTTTCTTTGATGGCATCTTTATTTTCAAAAAGACTTGGGAAGATCACTTGAAGCACATAGATGAGATGCTTGGCATACTAGAGTAGCATTTATTCTATGCCAAAGTATCCAAATGTGAGTTTGGTTTGACCGAAATATTATATTTGGGATTCAAGATTAGTGCCCAAGGGGTTAGCATGGATGAGGAAAATATCAAGGCAATTTAGGATCGGCCTAGACCAAGGAATGTGTCACATTTGAGGGGATTTATGGGACTTTGCAATTGCTAATGTTTTGTGAAGGGATTCTCACAGCTTGTAGCCCCATTGACGAATTTGACAAAGAAAGGGGCTTTCTCTTGGAGCCCTTCGGCATAGAGAGCTTTTGACAAGCTCAAGGAGATAATGAGTTCACATCCAATTTTGGCTATTCCAAATTTCTCACTTCATTTTGTTTTAGTTCATGTGATGCTTCAAGAGAAGGGATTGGAGTAGTCTTAATGCAAAATAGACACCCCATAGCATTTGAAAGTAGGAAGCTCAAGGAATCAAAGAGGGGATTCTCTATTTATGACAAGGAGATGTTGGCCATCATGCATCACACCCAAACAATACCTGGTTGTAGGAAGTTTGTGGTGAAAACGGATCATAAGTTCATAACAGCCTAAAGTTCTTCCTCAATCAAAAGGATTTGTATGATGGACACCAAAATGGGTGAGTAAGCTACAATCCTATGATTTTGACATTGAATATGTTAAGGGGAAGAACAATGTGGTGGCTAATGCTCTCTCTAGGAAACTTTATTTCTACTCTATGTCTAATATATATGCTAATTTGAAGGTTTCTATAATAGCTAAATATGCCAAAAACACCTTTGCTATTGACATTTTGGAAGGAAAGTTACAAGATGATAAGTACAAAGTGGTGGATGAGCCCATTCTCTATAAGGATCAGGTGTACCTTGTGCCAAAATCAAAGGTGAATGAGAAAATTTTGAGGGCATGACACACCACTTGTTGGCCATCCAAGGTACTTCAAGACATACAAGTGGGTAAGGTAGTATTTTTCATGGAAGGAACTTAAAAGTGATGTGTTGAGGCATGTTAGGGAGTTTGTGAATTGCCAAAAAATCAAAACCGCACATACATTTCCTGATGATTTGTTGCAGCCCCTACCCATTCCAAATCAGAATTGGAAGAGTATCTCCATGGATTTCATTACAGGACTCCCAAAGATGCAAGGTAAGGAATGTACCTATATGGTTGTTGATAGACTCACTAAATATGCTCATTTTCATGCTATAACTTCAAAATATAGAGCTCCACAAGTGGCTCAGCTATTCTTTAGAGATATTTTTAGACATGGGCTGCCAAGGAACATTGTAAGTGATAGGGATAGGAGATTTATCTTGTTTTGGTAAGAACTCTTTAGATTGACAAGTACGTAATTGACCCCAAGCACTAGTTACCATTGTCAAACCAATCAACAAATGAAAATTGTGAACAAATGGATAGAAGGGTATTTAAGGAACTATGTCACAAAATAGCAAATAGCTTGGGTCAAATGGCTCCACCTTGGAGAGTATTGCTACAATTCCACTCACCACATCTATAGGTATGATTCCTTTCAAGATTCTCTACAATTATGATGTTATTTCATTCATGGATTTGATTCTTCCAGATAGTAGAGTTCTGAGAGCTAGAGACTTGATTCAACAAAGCCTAGATATTGTGCATGCACTAAAAGATAACCTACAATAGTCCCAAAACCAGCAAAAGATGTATGTTGATCATCACAAAACAAAAAGAGTTTTTGAGGTGAGAGACATGGTATACTTGAGGTTACAGCCCTATTGACAATCTTCCCCTAAGAGAAGTGGTGCTAAGAAGTAGATGCCACAATTTTATGAACCTTATAAGATCCTAAGGAGAATAAGATCCTAAGGAGAATTGGTGAGGTTGCATATGAACTAGAACTTCCAAAGACTAGCAAGCTTCATTACATTTTTCATGTATCATGCCTAAAAGAGGCCTTTGGACAGCAGGTCACTCCCTCATTAGAGTTGCCACCACTTGATAATGAAGGAAAATTTATTTTTATAATAATGTTTTTAAACACCATTAAAAGAAAAATAATTATATAATAACAAAAATAATAATATTAATTATTTTAATAATAATAATAAGTTTTGTTGTGGCCGACCCAATTTTGGGGTTTTTTTGGCGTCAATAAATTTTCAAATTTGGGTCGACCTACACTTCAAAATAAGGTTTATTTGATCATGTGAGGGCAGTAAGTTTACATTTTGACATTTGGTCCGCTTGAATTCAAGAGTTTTCCTGCAAGGACAAAAACCCTGCCATTGATGTGTCCTTCTGAGCAAATTCCATATCAGGGTTGCAACTGAACCCACATCTGAGTTATTTTCCTTATTTTTCCAGGTGGGTGCTGTTGTCAAAACAAGAAGATTTGAACCTAACAGGGCAACGCGTGCATGAACCCTCCTTAGCGATCACATCTGGGTTGCTGGGCGGGTCATTCACCATTATCAGGGTCTTGTGAGGAGTTTACAGAGGCACAGTCACCCCAAGGGCAGAGCTGGAAGCATCTTGCAACAGCCTGGTTGGTCACTCTAGGACCATTTCAAGACCACAGGTGTCAATCCCAGAGCAGATCTAGGGTGATAGAATAATAATAATCTATTTACAGCAGTCCTGGCAAAACACAGCAAACCCTAGGCGGATCTTTGGCAGATCTAGTGCAGAAAATTCTGTTGCAGACCTATTTAAGGGTTTCAAGCCACAAGCTCAAGGGCATTCAGAGGCCTGTGAACTGGCCTGGTTACTCAGAAATTGTATTCCCTCAGAAAGAAAACAGAGAGATCAAACTCACATTATACAAGGTTCATAAATTGCAAATTTATTTCTTATTTGATCTGTTTAAATATCTAAACCTGTTACATTTGCATTTTTAGTTTTCAATTTTGGGCTTCATTTCTAAAATGAAGTAAACAGCAAGATCACTGTTATTGCATTTTTTATTCAGACTGTGTGATCAGCGAACTATAACTGGTTAAGGCAAAATAAAAAGCCATAGGGTTATTACATACTAACTGCAAATATTTATGATAAACGTTCCTTCAATTGAAATGCTGGAGGATTAACTTATCCTACCTAACCTTTAGGATTAGAATGAATCTAAGTTTCTTGCCCAAAGGAATTCTATATAAATTTCATTAATTATGTAATTCTCCCTTCGATTTGCTAAATATAATCTGTAATCTTAACTGTTGGAAGTTTCATGAGCTAAATTGAATAGGTATTGCAAGTGGATCTCATTCAGCACAATGGTTGAGCATGCATCCTACACCTGCTATATTGTATGTCCTTACATTCCACCAGTCTCTTTAGGACCTCCTCTCAGAGTTCATTCTGCAGTTGTTATCATCTCTGCACTCATCTAATGGATCATAAAATTTCAACTGAGATGCAAAAGATTTGAATTTCTTGGAATATTAAAGAAGTTGCTCAAGGAAGTTTGTCCTTGAAGAAGATGTCTCAATTTACAAGTATAAGCCTATATTGAATCCTCTCATTTTGTATTTAAGAAAAATTGCTTATAACTTCAATGCAAACGCTCTAGTAAAGTTATACAGCATTTTTTTGGTTCATTATTTTGGCTGGATAGTTTTTCTTCATAATCCTATTAGGAGTAAATTTACAAATACAATGTAGTTATGTTAACCTTGTTCGATCAAAAACTTACCACCTACTATCTTTCATGCAAACATTAAATATTCCTGGTACCGGTTGTGTATGCTCATACTACTTCTTTGATGTTAACAGCTTTTCTGTAATAAAAACTTTGTACTTAAAACATACAATAACCCATGGCTTATTATTCACACAGAGCGACATGGATAATGACATATGTTTGTGCACGAGGTAAGTTTCTTTTATAATAGCTTAAACAACCATTCGATCTGCTAAGAATAATCCTGTGTCCAACATGGCTTTAATTATAGCATTAATTATTTCTCTCTCCATGTGCAAATGTTCAGCCTGCCCATTGCTAATATTATTATCTTGAATTGAATTGTGACAGATGAGATGCAAAGATCGAGGAGGGAAAAAGAACTTAAGTATGGCCAAAAGTGACCGACACACTATATATGCTTAACACCAAATTTGAACAACTTGTTGCCCAGGAGCAGATAACATCCACAGTACCAAGTAAATTATTGTATACGGCGATTAGCCTACAGTGGCTTCCTGTTTAATTCAGCAAAGCACGAATTGATGGATAAGTTGCTTCTTTAATGATTTTCCATAACAAATGGATGGATAAGTCGATGTCCTTAATGCATGCATTTGAAAACCATTCAAAATACAGAAAAATACCTTCAACGGGTTTGCGGATGGTAGGGGAAACTCCTGAAAGTCCATTGCAAAGGCTAAAATTCTCATTAAAAAAGGTAATCGAGACAGTGAATATTTATGTGAACAGGGGGCCACGGTCTAGGCTTGAGCTGTTTGGAACCAAATAAGTCTCATAGAAAATTGAAGCACTTTCACAAGAAAAGGCAGATTCAGGAGACTCGGCAATCACAAAAAAAAAGATAATTCACGTTTCAGAAGTAGAAAACCAGCAATCACAAGAAGAAAACAAAAATCTACATCCAGAAATTGGTATTGGAGACATTGAAAATATAGCCAAATAGCAACAGTGATATTAATGATTCTGAAGATACCCTTCACCCATAAAACAGGCAAGCCCATAAGATATTAAAATACCCTTCGCCATGAAATCCTCTATTACTTACCTGGAGCAGGGATTTGAAGGCTGCAAGACCACCCTCTGCTTCCTGGGATTTGAAGGCCTCTGTAACACAAACAACAGTAACACTTGCTCAGTCACTCCAGCATACCTTCAAGCAAAACAATAAGGGAAAAACATTCAGAGCAGAACTTGCATTGATAATAATTGGAGAACAGTTTAAAACTGGACGAACTCAATCTCACCCGCACAGCTCAAAAGCTTTTCTCGCCT
Organism: Sequoia sempervirens; assembly: GCA_007258455.2. Classification (NCBI taxonomy): domain Eukaryota; kingdom Viridiplantae; phylum Streptophyta; class Pinopsida; order Cupressales; family Cupressaceae; genus Sequoia; species Sequoia sempervirens. The sequence continues at coordinate 8,639 of VDFB02387496.1, read as the reverse complement.
TTCAAACTCCAATTCAAATGTCTCAGCAGGAAATTGTAGCTAGTTTGTCTAATGGGGAAGAGTTCTTGCTAAGATATGTGTGTAATTTATGCTTCAACGGCTCAAGAGCTTGAGTTCCAGGGAACGTATCCGCTTGAGGACAACCACGCTTGAGCACAACCAAGCTTGAAATGAATGAATTTAATAACGTGCACGAAGCCGAGCAAAAAAAAAGCACCACGTCAACACAATTAAAGATACAACCGTTAGCGCTTTTCTGTTTTTTTTCTAATTTGTCTTCATTAAAAAATACTGGCTTTTCTTTTAAATTTTTAATGTATGTCATTTTAATTAGATATCTTTTTAATTAGTTGTCTTTTTAAATAAGGTAGTTAGGTTGTTTACACTCACATTATCTTCATATTTGATATGTATGTCATTACAGGCCTCACATGTCATAATTTAATGTTATTTTTCATCATTTTTTTTTAATAAAATATACATATTCTCTTTATCCACCTTTTTCTAGATATTGTTCACATTGATATCATCATCTTCTTAATTTATACTTCTAAATAGTCATTTTCATCATGATTTCACATAGGGTTAAACACTTTGACAGAGTATATTTTGTTACCTCAAACTTTACATCAATAAAATATCAATGATAACACAAACAAATTAAAGAAGATTCTTAATTTTCTAACTTCATTATTCTACATGTATTTATAACTAGGAGATCTATATTTACAAAGATCCATCTAAAATACATTGAGAGATATCCTTCTTGAGGTGCATATTCTATTTATATATGACAAATTGATTAAAATATAAGCAACTTGAGAAGGATATATCTCAATTTAGTTTAGATAGATTTTTGTAAAAATAGATATGCTAGTATGGATTAAATATATAAGAATAATCATATAGAAAATTTGACAATCCCCTTAAATTTTTTCATGATCTTCTTAATTATATTTTGCAGTCTTATGACCATCAAATTTAGGTCCTAATTGTAGATAACAATATGTAACTTCTTTTCATATAATATATTATATCAACATCAAAAGCCAAGAGTTAGTGCTTTAACCTAAATAGCCTAGGTCCTAATTGCATCATTTTGTGTATGGGATATTCAAGTTTGAAATGAAAAGTCTTTACTTTATGAAGTTCAAGATAAGGAAATTCTCATTTAAGGAAGTTAAAAACTCAATAATATTGTTTAATTCTTGTAAGATCAAGATGAAACATCCTCAAAATCTTACATTTTCTGAATTTAATAAGCTTTTGTGCTAGATTTAATACCATTTGTGTACATATATCACACATAATTTCCTTAAAAAATACTAAGATTAGTTATATTTGATTTCTATAATACTAAAACATCCTCAAAATCTTGTATTTGCCTAAAAATATATTTTTTTAAAATTTAATAAGTTTTCATTTTAGATTTAAGAACATATTGAGGATTTTTTTAGTGGTGAATCTTCGTCAATTGACAAATAGTTCTATTCGATCAATTCAAAATTGGTGCATACATTGCAAGCAATGAGGTTGGCAAATCGCTTGGGTTTTACGAATTATTGGTCCAATGCATTTTAATTTGCCATCACTTTGTTTTATGAGGCATATGTAATTAATAATTTTTCTATATCAAAATATGCATTTTCAATGGTCTAATTAATATTTTTGCTTAGAATCTTGAAAGCATGTATTAAATCACTCACATATTCACGAATGTTGTTAAAACAATATTGTGTATAGAACATGTTTCACCAACAACATTAATTGTTCACTACATGTGAGGACCCATTTTGCCATTTAAATTTACAAATAATTGCGTATGAGGACCCATTTTGCCAATAACATTAAAAAATACTTGCTTATGAGGACACATAAATCATTAATTACATCAAAAAATAATTGTGTATGAGAACCCATTTTCCCAATGTACTATTATAAGTCCATGCTAATTGTAGGTTGATGATCACCTTGAAAATTATAATGTATGTATTTTGTCGAGGTTTGATTTGTCTAGGAAAAAAAAATCTTTCACCCAAATTTTAAATGTATCTGTGTATAATCACATGAGATTTTCCAAATTTTTATTATACCAATTAAAAATCCCATGTAATTCATCAAATATGGGTTGATATAAATACAATTGAAACTAAGATTTATTTTTACACAATTTATTCAGTTCTAAACTTGCGAGCTCTTGATTTGGATCATAGGCAATTTACAATCTTACAACTACAGACATTGTTGCATTAGTCAATAATGAGTCAATGATAACCTAAAGGAAAGTGATCATTTCTTCATAATGTTATAAGATTATTTATCTCTTTGTCATTCTTACTTCAATCTTAAAGATGATATTGAGCAAGGAATGGGATCTATATTCTATGATTCTTTTTTAAACAAAAGGACACTTTTTTGCAACTTTTATTCCTTGAGATATGTCAAGTAGGAACAAGAGTAAGGCTTCTCAGAGTGGTAAAGGGAGGCCATCAAAATGCCCAAAATGTAGAGTTACCATAAAGTTCTATTTTGGCAATGTTTTTGGTCAATCAAATCAAAATGGAACTACATCAACTCTTGCACCAAATATTAACAAAGAAGAAAATATCTCAAAGGAAGATAAAAAATGAGTTAATTAAGTTGGATGAGGATGACAATGATGCAGAATATGTTCCAAAGGATACCCTAGGCAGTTGAAATTAGTTAATTGACCTAGATGACAATGTCGACATTGTAGATGATACTTTTGTAGGGAAGAGGAAAAGAAAAGCCAAATAAAAAATGGGGTACGAGTGGGATATGACAAGGAATTTTTAGATTGATTGGATATCAAAGTACTCATTCATTGAACCAATGGAGAATGAAAACAAAATGAACCTCCAACATAATGCAAGTGTAAGATTTGTATTTGGAAATATAAAAGGGATAAGAAGTTGCATCTAAAACTTGACACTCTAGAAAAGCATATTGGTAAATTTTAAGAAAGAAACAAATCATAGAACGAAAGCGAAAATCAATAGTAAAATGGAAATCAAAGGAAGAATATCTTCATGTTAAGTATGCCCTAGAATATGATGAGCATATGCAAAGAATGATGAAGCTTGTTGAATGTGGAGGCTCAATTGAAGCTCAATTTGGAAAGATAATGTCAGAAGCACAACTACAAAAAATAGTTCAAATGAGTGTTGTTTTCATATTTTGTCTAGAGGGTGTCCTATGGCAGACTACCCATAATGTAATAATTTATTATTTTTTAGGCATTCCTTATTTTTCTATCACACATTGGTCAATAAACATGTATGTATGCATGCGTATAAAATGAAGGAGAGATTGACATCGCAAAATCTATTGGAACTAGTTAAGAATTATTTGAATAAAATTGGAGGTATGGATGACTTCACAATTATCAAAACGTTGGTGTGTAGGAGCTAATGGAGCTTTAGTAATGCAAGGTCATAGGAATGATCTTTGTGTAAAGTTACAAACTACTTACAGGTTTGAAATGATGGTTCAAAATATTTTATTTCTATTCTATGTGTGCTTATTCACATATATAACTTAATTAAAATTTAAGGTAGCAAAAATATAACTACTCAACCATATGCACATTATAATACTAAGGATGTAGATATGTTGGGGCTTAACACTTAGTTATATAATGGAGCTAGTTAGCTTTACACAAAATACACTCTCTCTCTCCAATGCCAATTTTTTAAATATATACAATTTTCTTGGAAATTCAAAATTATTATTAATGACAATTATGGGAATTTTGGCTCCACCTAGGTACACCCATTTTAAAAATTTCCTAACATGAATCTTATAGTAAATCTCCCATATATGTATATACATTCCAACACCATCATATTTTCCCACATGGATGATATTTCAAACTAACTCTTATACTACATATGATCTCGCTCTCTAAAAGCATAAAAGAAGATAAATTTTCAATAATTGTAATACAAAAGCATTGATTTCACAAATGATAAATTACAATAGATATAAAATCCAAATTTTACAAGAACAAACAAAGGAAAAAATAGAAAGGAAATCTTATCCTAAGTGAAAATTTTGATAACTAAATAAAATATAGGAAAATAAATTTATAATTAACTTATGATAATGTGTTACTATAATTTTTATTTTTTTTGTAAAAGTGGTGAACCACTATAATTTTATTAATAAATATATATATATTACAAAATCTTGGTTCAGGAAGACATATTGGAGGGAAAGAACCAGGCAAGAAAACCCCCAGTTATGGTCTGTGTAACAAAGTTAGTCGATACAAACCACTTACAAAACACAAACCTCCTACCTAACCCATTACAGAAAACCCCATTACTTAATTACATAATCCCATGAGAACCCCATTACATACAAAGGCCCATTTCCATCCATACATAATTTAAAAGACCCTTAAAATCCCATTTAAAATACCATAATCCCATGAGAACCCCATTACATACAAAGACCATTTCCACCCATTACATAATTTGAAAGACCCTTAAAATCCCATTTACAATACCCCTACAAAGTTACCCCCATTACATACAAAAACCCATTACCTCCCATTACATAATTTAAAAGACCCGTAAAGACCCATTCTCAATATCCCTACAAATTTACCATAGAACAAAATTGAATATTTCAAAATTCGGTGCACCCCAAAATGCTTTGAGACCAAATTAAAAAGAGAGTGAATTGTACCCTATTTTGTACGGACCATTGAAAAAACTCTCTTCATCAATCACTTGCTTATGCTTCTCATAAAAGGATGGAACCATTTTGTTTATGTCTAGGACATAACAATAGCAAAATTTCCCCTTTGCAGCATGAGGGAGAGTTGATAATTGTAAATAATGTATGCATACATGATTCCTCAAAAAGGAGATTGCATGATATTTACGCTTAAAGATGTCAATTTCCTCCACATAAATTACAGGCCTATACTTGTTAAGAACTTGGTACAGGTGAGTAGAGGAATCATGTTTTATTAACAAGAGAATTCCTTGAAATATTTATGCATATCTTTTGTTATAAAAAATTATATGCCTTGGAAATAAATGTCCCACCAATCCATCACCCTTTGAGAAATCATATTGTTGAACATTGTAAAGAAAAGCTTCATTCTCCAAATATGGGTTGCTGACAAATTTGTTAGCTATAATCTTCAAAACATTAAAGTTTTGAACTAGGTCCAATATGTTTGATAAAAAGATTGACAATAAATTTGCTGGAAATATGATTCTCTGCAAATCTATGTGCAAAATATCTTCACCTATGATAACCTTAATGCAATTCAACACAAACTTATATTTTACTTTGAAAACTTCTTGCAATTCATCATTTTCAATGTTTCCTTAGAACGGTTCTTCCCATGGTTTGATCAAAATCGGCACCCTAAAATTTATCACATGAAACTCATTAAGTTCCATGAACAGAAATCTATCCTGACCCACTTCAAACTTCAGTTTAACTATCGCATTGAAAATTAAACTTAAACAAGAAAGTGATAGCTTTATAAGCAAGATTAAAATTCTTTTTACGACAAAGCTTTTTGCAAGTTTAATAAGTTTTTACGGAAAAGCTTTCTAAAGATACGACCTTGCAAGGGAGACATGCTTGAAGAGTCTTGATTTTTGAATCGGCTATTGTGAGATGCCACCTTTGTACCAGATGCAGTCTCCACATGAAAAAAAATACTTTTTTTAATCATTATTAAGCAATCTTGTAATTGGGAGAGGCTAAATTTTTTAGCTAACCTTTGGTGGAGAGCTGGCAACAAATTTGGTGGATTACTTTTCCAAAATTTTGGAGACTCGGTCCAAGTATGTCATCCTTGCAAGGACTGAAAATTTTCATTTAAGATATGCCCTGCCAATCGGACCCAACACCAATGTGTGAAGGAGTTTTCAAATTGCATATAAGATATGGCATATGAATCAGACCTGACATCAAAATGTGGGGAGTATGCAAATCTTTCATCACATTTATGACCTATAAAAAAAAAAACCAAGAGAATGTACAAAGAATGTATCTCCATGCCATTCATACTTGAATTCGCACAAAGGATTACACTACCCGATAATAGCCCTACAGTTTGTATATTGAAGCATTAGAAAAACATGATAAAGTAAATGAAAGTGTGATGAAAGCATTGATATGGAACCTTCTACTATTATCCCATTGATTGGACAATAATAAGTGTAAACTAATTGAACTTGGCATCCTACATGATTAAGTTAAGCAATTGGGGATAAGCATTTAGAACATTTAAATCATTAATTGCCTGGATCTCTATATTGCCACTTCCTAACCCAGCTAGAAAATCTGCAACCTTGTTACCTTCTCTGTAAGTATGTGTTATAATTGCAGACTCGAGCTTATCTAGAAGTGACCAAGCTTTGTTTAATACATAATTGAGTTTCCAATTATGAATTTTTCTTTCCCTAACTACATTAATGATTATTAGAGAATCCCCTTCAATGTGAAGCCTTGAAAAATTCAACTGAATAGCCAATTCCAAACCCAATAGTAAGGCTTGGGCCTCTACATAATTATTTGTATTAGATTGCAAGTGAACAGAGAATGCTACTAAAATTAAACCTAAAGCATTTTTGATACAAAATCCTACACTTGACAAACCTGGGTTACCTTTAGATGCCCGATCAAAATTTAGTTTGACGAAATCATTTTGGGGAGGAGTCCATTTGAATGAAGACCTATAAACCTTCATGATAGCATTCTTTAAAAGACTACCATCAAAAGGCAATCTAATATGATTCCAATTTTTCAAAAGGAGACTATCCCAATTAGTAAAAGATGAGTTAATGAATTTCTCTCTTTGAACACATGTGTTAACCCCTCCAAAGATTGCTTTTTCTATTTTCAATAACATCAATTCTATTGGTGATTTTATTTTTCTGAAGATTCTCATGTTACATTCCCACCATATATTCCAAATTATAGTTTCTAGTATAATAAGCCATATGCATGAAAAAAAGGACTTATACAAAACCGACCAAGCTTGGAAGAGATCCCATAAGGAGTTTGGTAATGGAATAGAGAGGTGAAGCTTTCCTTTAATAAAGCTCCAACATTGGTCTGCTATATTACATTGCACAAATAGATGATCTACTATTTTGAGTTTCACATAATGGGAATTTAAAAGGTTCTACAATCTTTAACTTAACTAGACAATCACTAGTCAAAATTCTTTTATGCAAAGTAAGCCATGCAAAGCTACCTGCTTTTGGAAGGAATTTCTTATTCCAACAAAAGGAAAATGCCCGATGACGCTCATTAAAATATATTTAGATTGTGCTAATGTTGCTTAACCTTCCTTTATTGAATATGAACCAAACTTTGATGCTGACCATATTAACTTGTCTGGCTTTGGAGATAAGTAAACTACTCTTTCATGCAAACACTTGTAGAAGAGTTCAAATTGGTGTTTATTCAATAAATTTTTTGTAGATGTTTCTGAATTAACTTTTCTAGTTAGTAGATTTGAAGTTTCAACATACTCAATAAAATTTTCACCCTAGGCGGGGCCTCAAATATCTCTTACCTCATGAAGATCTTGATTAGCTAACAATGGTGGTTTTCCATTCCATGAGTCTGCCCAAAAATTCATATTTTACCCATCATTTACCTCCCACGTGGAGTATTTTGTGATTAAGCTTCTATTTTTTTCTCATCTATATTTCCTTTCCACAGAAAAGATCATACGATCTTTTCAATTTCAGAAATAACAAAAGCATGAGATTTAAGAATTGCTAAGAAATAATTGGGGATTGAGGACAAAACTAATTTAATTAAAAGAATTATGCCTTCCAGTGACAATCACCTAGCTTTCCATATGAGAATTCTCGACTTCAACCTTTCAATGACCTTGGCCCAATAATAAGATATGTTTGCTCCTTTAAAGAAAGGAATACCCAAATATGTGCTAGGAAATTTTGCCTCTTGAAAGCCTAAGCTATTGACTATTTTGTTCTTCAATTCATCAAAAGTATTAAGGATAAAGACTTTTGAATTTGCAACATTTATCTTTTGACCAGAGGCTGAAGAGTATTTATCCAATACTTCTTTGACTTGCCTAGCTTCTGATACTAATGATTTATTAAATAATAGAGTATCATCAACGAAAAGAGAATGTGTTATAGAGATTGTTGTATTTGGAATTTGCACACCCTGCTAGAGATTCTGATTGTTCCTTGATAGGATATATCTGCTTAAAGCTTCAACCATTATGATGAAAAGGAAAGGAGAAAGGGGATCTCCTTGTCTCACACCTTGGGTGGAACCAAAAAATCCTACCAGATTACCATTTAAAATAATTGAAAACTTAGCTTGAGAAAGACATGACATTATCCATCTCCACCACTAAGAATGAAAGCCAAATTTTAAAAGGACCTTGTTAAGAAACTGCCAATTTACCTTATCATAAGATTTCATCATATCTAGTTGGACTATGAAGGCAGGTAGCTTTGATGTAGATATTGAATGCAATACTTCATGAGCTACAATTGCTCCTTCATGGGTCTCTCTTCCTAGAACAAAGCCTCCTTGTTCAAGAGATATGATTTTTGGAATGAGAGGTTGCAATCTCAGATAAATTTCTTTTGTAA
>VDFB02387495.1:0-18225 GCA_007258455.2 Sequoia sempervirens | reverse complement strand
TTTTGATCTTTGCTTTGGTGGACCTTTGTGGCCTACGGATTTGATTTTGATTTTGGATTTTATTTTTATTTTCTTCAACATGTCATTTAGAGGGGACATGGCGAGCTTGAGGTTCATGTGGATCATTAGATTTAGGCATTTTTTCTTTGGCATCCAAAGTTTTTTTAATAGAAATGGGATGGGTGTGAGGATATTAGATGGAGAATGTGTAGGTATGTGCCTTTGTTGATCTTGATTAGGGGACATTTGAGAGGGATGTTTATGATGGATGACATGGATAGGTGTTGGATGGATGAAAGGATGAGATGGAGGAGGTGATATTGGGATATACAGACCCAAAGAGGACAGAGTGGGTGGATGGACATAAGAACCCAAGATGGATGGAGTAGATGAAGGATGGGGGATGGTGGATGGAGGGATGCAAGGACCCAAAATGGATGGAGCAAATGAAGGAGGAATATGGATGGTTTTTTTGAGGCAATATGATATAGGAGGAGGGATGGCAGTACATGATCTGGTGGAGCAATGGGAAGAGCTGACATTTCTTTTGGAAAAGGCTCGTTGAGGACGTCTAGAGGTTGTGCCAACATCTTTAGATTGTGAGTCTTGGGAAATAGGTACAAGACCTTGCATGCAGATTTTTTCTTTGACTTGGATGGGCTCTAAAATACCTTGCTCATGAAGGCCTAGACCTTTTCCTTGATAGCTCATTTTCTTGAATGTGATCCATGATAGGATTTGTATTATTCTAAAAACATGATGTGAGTCCATTATTAGGTGGAGGATGATGGGTGGTATATACACTATGTTTTTCCTTTGCAAGGAGGCCACCATGGAAGAATGTGAGAGTACCAAGGGGATATGCAAGCGGTGTGGGGATAACAGTTTTAGGCAATGATGCAGGATCATGAGAGGGAGATGATGGGATAGAAGAATTTGGATGGGTGGTATCAGGAGAGGGATCAAGGGATATGATAGGATTTGTATTTGTGGTAGTGGGCTCATGTGATGGAGATGGAGATGGAGATGGAGTGGTGGAAGCTTGAATGACAGAGGGATCATGGGATGGAATGGACGGGGGGTTGTGATCTTTAGGTGGACTAGATGGGATGGTAGGATCTTGATCTTGAGAAGGGGATATGTTGGCATGCTTTGGATTAGGCTCTTGGCATGACTCATCATGTGTGAGAGGCATGATAATGGAGTCTTGGTGGGAAACTTTAAGTGGGGAAGATGGAGGGATAGAGTATTCAAGACATTCATGGGAATGGATTTTAGTGACACTAGGAGTGGGAGAAGTGGATTGGATTTGGGTGTTGTTGATGGGTTTGACGGATCTTAGAGTAGGAGGTGGGTGTTTAATGGATTTGATAGATGTCATGGTAGGAGATGGGGGCTCAGTGGATTCAAAGGATGTGATAGTTTTCATAGTTTGAGTGGTCCTAGGGGTGGTATCATCAATGATAGGTGTTGGGTGGAGAAGGGTCTCATCACTAATGACCATGGATGATGGGTTGGGATGGCATGATTCCATGACTTCAAGGTGTTGAGTGGGAGATTTCTTCTTTGTTATAAGTCCTTGGAGAACTTCTAGAGTGTGAAACTTGTTTACTCTAGGCTGAGATGGCCTGGTAAGAGTGGATGAAGGATTATGGATTGGCGGGGGATTAGGACTACGGATTGAGGGACTAGGATTAGATGGGGGAATGGGATTGGATGTAGGACTGGGAATAGATGGGGGATTAATATTAGATGAAGGGTTAAGATAGGGCTATTGGAATGGTGAATTAGGACACAAGGATGCGAGTGGTGGATTAGGATGGGAAGATTGAGGTGGTGGATTGAGATAGGTTGGTGCAGATGTTGGATTAGGATAGAAAGGTGTGAATGTGGGATTAGGGTGCGCAGATTGGTATCCAAGATTAGGGTAGTGGGTATATGAAGATGAAGGATTGAGATAGGAGGATGTGGATAGGGGATTAGGATAGGGATATTGTGATGGCAGACTAGGATAAGAGGATGATATAGATAAAGGATATGATTGATATGATGGGTATCCCTTGTCAAAGGTAGCATAAGGAGCATGATTAGGCATGGATGAAGACATAATGGGATAACTCGAAGGGGTGATTGGATTTTGGAAAGAGAGTGGAGAAAACTTACTAGAAATGATAGTGTCAAGGGGATCTATGTCATATTCTTCTTGATCAACAAGACTTTCATTATCGTTGTCGACTAGGGTTTCCCTTGACTATTATTGATGGAGGATACAGATTCATGATGATGAAAAGATAAAAAGGATGGATCAAAGATTTTGGATGGGAATGGACTAAAGCTCAAATTAGGATTTAGGTCAAGCTTAGATTGGGATTGGATTAAAGCTCAGATTAGGATGATTGGATGATGTAATGGAATTGATTCTGACAATCATATTTGATTATCAACGGATGATTACAACATTGAATTTGCTTCGAGATGGAAGTAGATTGATTGGGTCAAAGGTGATTGGATAGGGATGTGATTGGATTGGATTGGATAAGATTGATCGATGATTGATAAGATCAATTGATGGATCCGGTAGGATGATGAAAGGGGCTACAAACCTAATTCAGAGATTACCCTAGGTGACTTAGGATGTTGATTAATTAGATTAAAGGATAAAAGGACAATTGTGGCATTGAATCCACTTTGAGATTGAAAATGTATTGATTGGGCCAACAATAATGATACTTAGGATGGATGACAATCCTAAGTGGATGTTGATGATGACGATCAGATCAAACACTTAGGTCTTGGATAATAACCTGAAAGAAAGTTCAGAGGATTTGGATGGAAAAAATAATGATTTGATTGGAGAAATGGATGATAAAAATGGATGAACAACTACTCAGAATGAGAGGAGATTCAAAATAGATGAAAGATTACTCAAAATGATTAAACGATTGATCGAGATTATTGAACGAGAGTTTGAAGTGATTGAATGTTTACTCAAAATGAGTAAACAGATGATTGGAATGACCGAATGAAAGTTTAAAATGGTTGAATGGGGTTTTAAATGGATGAAAATTTATTCAAAATTGAGTAGACGGATGATCAGAATGGCTAAATGAGAGTTAAAGATGAGACGAAGGTTTGAAATGGGTGAATGATTAATCGAAACAAGTAAATGAATGATCGGAATGACAAAACAAGAGTTCAAATGATGAAAGGAGGTTTACAATGAATGACCGTTTACTTGGAATGAGTAAACGAATGATCGGAATGGCTAAACGAGAGTTTGAGATATAGATGAAGGTTTGAAATAGATGAATTTTTACATAGAATGAGTAAATGGATAATCGAAAAAGAGGGAACGAATGTTCAGAATGGATGAATGAAAGATTGAAATGAGTAAATGATTAATCAGAATGAATGAACGAATGCTCAGATTGGGAGAATGACTCTCAGAATGGATGAAAGGATGAATAGGGTGAAATTGAAGAAGATGGAGATAAGGATCTTAAGATTTGTTTCGATATCCAAAGATCTTGACTGTAGATGGACTATAGATGGACTAAAGCTCAGATTAGGGTTTTAGTTAAGCTCAGATCGGGATTAGATTAAAGCTCATATTAGGATTGTATTGAAGCCTAGAATGATTGGAGGATGTGATGAGATTGATTCTACACCAAGTTCGGAGGTTTAAAGGACATAAGGTGTTGACAATCAATTTTTTCCAGATTTGGCAATTTTAAAAAATTGTTAAATTTTGCCATTTTAGGAAACTTCACGTACATACTTTTGAGAGCCCAAATTTTTCCCAAAAAATGCCCAAAACTAAGATAGGATTAATTGCCAACTAACATCCCAAATTTGATACATGCATTCTGAGTTATTAACAAAAATGATTTTTCAATAACTACAAAAAAAAGACTAAATTGTGATTTTGAGGGTCAAGATGAAAGTTTGAGGCCCCAAAAATGTGACAAAACGAGGTCTCGCTGACTCAAGGTCAGTTGGGAATCCACATGCCACCTCATAACGCAACCACCCATAAAATTTTAGCTCAAAAGGACACCCGAGTCAAAAGTTATGGCCTTCGGAAGTTTTGGCATAAAAATCAAAACTCTCGAAACGAAGTCTAGGTGATTGGGGTGGATGAGTCGATGATGGATATGGACTCTAATGATGTTCTAAGTAGAACCTATGTGATTTTGGTGATGAAACTATGACTTACAAAATAGTGTTGATGACGGGCAAATGTGTGCTCGGAATGATTGAATGAAGGGTGAAATGATGAAACAGATGATAAAATTGATTGGTCAGGGGTTAGGTCCGCCCTTGGAGGGCCGGTCCATCTGTCCAAAGTTCAAGTCCACCTATGGAGGGTGGGTTCTCCTATTGGACAAAATTTTGTCAAAACAGGCTGAAAAGGGCTAGTTCAAAGGTCAGGTCCGCCCCTGGATGGGTTAGGTCTGCCCCTAGAGGGAAAGTCCACCTATCTAGAGTGCAGGTCTGCCTGTGGAGGGTGGGTCCACCTATCGGGAGGGTAGATCTACCTATCAAGAGGGTAGGTCCACCTGTCGAGAGAGCAAGTCCACCTGTCGGACATAAGTTGGTCAAAATTGGCCAAAACAAGCTGGTTCAGAGGTCAAGTCTGCCCCTAGAGGGAAAGTCCACTTGTCCACATGGCAGGTCTTCCTCTGGAGGGCAGGTCTTCTTGTTGGGAGGGAAGGTCCTCCTGTCAGACAAAATTTGGTCAAAACAAGCTAAAAAGGGTTGGTTCATAGGTTAGGTCTACCCTTGGAAAAGGTTAGGTCTGCCCTTTGCTGGGCAAGTCCACCCCTGGAAAAGGTCAGGTCCACCCCTAGCTGGGTAGGTCCGCCCCTAGGTGAAAATGATCAAAAAATAGTTGTTTGTGTGCACAAAATAAGGAGATGAATGTTTGAAATGGATGGAAGAGTGCTCGAAATGGATGAATGACTCTCGGAACGAGGGGAGGAAGATTCAAAATAGATGAACGAGTACTCAAAATGAGTGAACAAGTGCTCGAAATGGATGAATGAGTAATTGGAATGAGTAAATGGTGACTCAGAATGGATGAAGGACTCTTAGAATGAGGAGATAGAGGTTCAGAATGGATGAATGTTTACTCAAAACGAGTAAACAATGACTCGAAACGGGTGAATGACTCTCGAAACGATGAGAGGGAGGTTCAAAATGAATGGATGTTTACTCAGAATGAGTAAATGAATGATCAAAATGGCATTATGAGAGTTCAATACAATAGACAAAGGTTTGAAATGGGTGAACGTTTACTCAAAACGGGGAAACAAGTGATCGAAACGGTGAAATGAGCACACGAAACGATGAAACGGGTGTCTAGAATGATGAAATGGATGATAAAACTGATTAACCAAGGGTCAGGTCTGCCCCTAAAGGGCAGCTCTGCCTATCCAAAGAGCATAATGTTAAAAGCATCAAAATATTCTATTAAATCCCATACAAGATGCTTATATTTCTTTAGTCATTTTTTGTAGCATTCAAATTTCTAACTTGATTCACTATTAACTCTAAATCACCATAAACTTGTAAGAATTTGATACCTCTCTTTCGGGCCCATTCTAGGGCATGCACCAGTGCTTCATATTTAGCTATATTATTTGAACAGCTGAAAGCAAACCTAAAAGCGGAATAATACTTATTTTTTATCTAGTGAAATAAGCATGGCTCCACCACTACCACCTACACTACTTCTCAAACCATCAAAGTAAAGCTTCCAAAGCTTATCTTTTATCCCTACAGGCTGTTCCTCTTCTTTAATCAGATTAGGCATAATAAATTCAAGTTCTCAAATTGTATAAAATCCTAATCCTATCTCATCTTTGTGCTACAAAGGATCAAGCTCATAATCTTTGGCTTCCCATTCATCTTGATTCATATTTTCTATAGGGGTGTTGTGGTCTAAGGCCACGGTTTTCTCCTCTAGTACATGGGTGGCATAGAGGTTAGCATTTATAGAACTCAAAACATAAGGTTTGATATGGTGTTTGGCCAAAGGTTCAGACTTTATGGTTACTTTCGTACCATAACTTGTTCTAAAAAATAGATGAGACCAATCAGAGGAAAAAAACCCACCCAACTTGGCTGTAAAATCTCTTGAAAGGCAAATGGAAAAGTGGGATGGCAGATCAACAACACATATATCCTAATGGATTGTGAAATTCAGGGATGCATGCAAAGTAAGGGATAAATTATTGATTATACCAATAGTTTTAACAACAAACCCATCCAACTAAACTACGCCTTTTTGGGAGTTAGGCTCATAAACAAGACTTAGCTTATTGACTAAGCTCTTAGGCATAACTAAGCTACTTGCACCAAAATCAACCATACAATAATGAACTATTTTATTGCCAATAATGATAATTAAATAGAATGAAGGAGGTTTTACCTCTTGAGTTTTCTACCCACTCTTAACTTTTGAGCTATTTGTAAGCACAACTTTAGCATTTCCTTGATTGGCATCATCAGAAACATAAAGCTCAGCTAAAGCATCCCACAACAAGATTTTTTGACCTAGGATGTACAAAGCATCCAAAACTAACATGCTAATAGTGGCCTTCTTAAGATGTTCAACAACATTGAAAGAAATAAGAGTTACCTTCTGGTAATTTTTAGTAACAGTAGCATCACTTCCTTTTTGCAAAGGCTACGATTGTGCCTTTGACTATTCCTTTCCAAGTATTTCTTGGATTCTTTATAGAATCTGCACCTTGGGTTGCACTGCAACATTAATATTTGATGAAGAAATAGGTTGTTTGTCCTTTGTAGGTTGTTGTTGTAAGTTTCTAGCTTGTTGCCCCAAATCCATGGCTCTCTTTTTTAATCTAGTGTTGGCTAAAACAAGAGAATTTTGTTGATCCTGGCAATTCATGCCACAAAATTTAGAACTCTACCAGTTTGGCAAAGCAACTTCGAAGCTTTCATGTTCTATATTTTGGCTTGGAATATTCTTTGAACCAACATAGTTGTTTTGGACCATTAAGGCTTGATTTCTCATGTCGTTTGCACATGTTGACTGGTTATGGGGGCTAATTGCATGGGTAACACCAATCACAATCTTGGGTAATGTTATTTTGTGGTACAAGTTCCTTTGATGAATGGGTAGCATTCAAGTTGTATGAATGGAATGATCTTGGGTAGAAATTATTCCTTTGGCCTTCATAATCATTTTGAAAGGCTAGCCTATTAGGCTAGTTCTACTGGTATAGTGCTTGATAGGGCTTATTCTCTTGGCCAAATTGCTTTTTAATGCTCACTAGATCATTTCCAAAGGTCTTCAGTATACTTTTTATCTCTTGAAACTCTTGGTTTTGGACTGGAGCAGCAAATTCAGGCGCTGCAGCGTGATATCCTATTGTTGGTAGAGGTGGGATAGCAGCTAAAGGAGGTAAAACAACAGGAAGAGGTGGTTGTTGTGAATGAGTGAAAATATGAGATATAAAATGAGTAGCAAAAAAAAGAGTGTAAATAACCAATATAAATTCCCTACACCTCAAGATTGGCCTAGTTGGATTTAAAAACAAAGTAAAGATAACAAATGGAACCGATTCACCTTGTCTTGAATTGATCCTTTGGTTCGCCCTTGATCTTCGATGTTGTATGCTCCTTTGATGGAATAATATGCAAGTGTGGAATGCAAGATGGATGGAAAATAGGTGATAATGGATGAAAATGCAAGTATTTGGCTAAGTATAGCTCAAGAGAAAATTTTGCAAGAGTTTGGCTAGCATAAATGATCTCTCCCAAAATAAGAGAAAAGAGGGGGTATTTTTAGATAATTTTGGATTCTCTAGACAAATTGATGGTTGAGATTAAACCAACAAGGTCAAGATTTAGGGCTATGGTGAGTTGAGAACTCACAAGCCCTCACATCTTGATATGTGTCATGTGAAGTGGCTTGAGAAAGATGATGTGTAAATGAGTTTGAAGGAGAGTACATGACACAGAGGTACTACATAGTACTTGGGATTTGGATAAGAACTCCTCATAAAGGAGGTCCTTGTCCCCATGTGAGTGAGGGGACATGTGAGGAATTAAAAATTCCTCAAATATCCACATGGGAATAAGACAAAGAATTTAAAATTCTTTGGAATGCATTGGGGGATTAATTGTGAATTAAAAATTCACATGGGAAATGGAATGCCTTCTCCAAAAGGAGAAAGCCTTTAATAAGGTTGAATTAGGACACATTCCATAAATGATA
This sequence comes from Sequoia sempervirens, assembly GCA_007258455.2. NCBI lineage: Eukaryota > Viridiplantae > Streptophyta > Pinopsida > Cupressales > Cupressaceae > Sequoia > Sequoia sempervirens. Next base: position 9,977 of record VDFB02387495.1, on the reverse strand, counting down.
TGGGGATTAGGTTGACTTAATTAAGTGATCAAGGTTGTGCAAGTACTTGATTAGACAAATTAATGACACATTAGAGGCAAGTGGGAGATTATGGAGGATGTGACCCTAATGATGATTAGGGGTGTGCACATCTTAACCATAAATTAATTATGATTAGAAGAGGGTTAGATTTCACATGTGACTTGATGTGACAAGTCAAAGATCACATGGGGAAGAGAAAAAATAATTTAATATTCCTTGGAAGGATAAAAGGAATTAAAAATTCCTTGAAAGGTTGATTAGACTAGTTAATGAAGGATTAGATGAGGGTTAGGTGGCTAAGAGAGATTAGAGGCGAACTTGCAAAAGTTGGAGGATGTGACACATCCTAATCAAGGATTAGGCATGTGCACATATGTAATGATGAGATTAGAAGATAGATTAGGATTAAGAAAAGGGATGTGACATGTGAGGAATTAAATAAATGTCATATTTATTTAATTCATTTGATGAAAAGGAGGATTAAAGAGATAAGGTATTTATTTATTAATTAAATACCTTAGGGATTTGGTATAATTAAGGATATTAATTAAATAATAGTGATATTACTTAATTAATGCAAATTAGGGGATGCTTAGACGAAAGGGGATAAATTTGGATAAATTAAGTTTCCAAATTTAGGTATCTATAGCTGTATTTCAGGGAATAGGGGCATATGAAGCCTAGGGGCTATTTCTCCAACCTAAATGAGGCAATTCTCTACTCCAATGGTGATGTCATAAGCATTAGGGAGTGTGTGACCACCCATAGATTGGGTCATAACTAAAATTTTTCTATTTAACGATTTTATGAAAAACAAAAAGGCATGATCTAGTAAAGGTTTTACCATGATAGGGATTTTTTCCCAGGTTCTCTAGAATTGGTAGTTGAAATCAACCAAGTGCTCATGTAGCGCTCTCTTGATCATTCTCAATTGTTCCAATAAGGATAGGTGATCTGATTTATCAGCAAAATACTGGTACAGGCTATCACCTAATGCATCCCATGTCGTGACTGAGTTCACTACAATGCCTCTAAACTATTGCAATGCTTTTCCTTTGAGTGGCACAACCAAGAATTTTAGTGCTACATTCTCTTCCATGATGTTGTGAACTGAGCATAGGGTGGCCACATCTCAAATGTGTTCAATGGCAGTAGTTTGGTCTTCTACAGTAAAGAATGGCAGGATTCTGAAGGCTACTGCTGGAATATCATAATAATGAGGAATATTTAACAATATTCCCCCATTAAAATGCACAAAAACATGTTGCCTCGCCATTGGTGGTGCTTGTGATACATGAACATGATTTCTTGGTGATATGACTATAGAATTGAGAGCTGGAGGTGTTGATGCTAACCTCCCTAGTGTATCAAATAACTTTTTTGTTGTTTTGTCTCTCCTTCATGGTGGGGACAACTGCAGGTACTCAAATGGTACAAAACTTGATCTTGTTTGTATTTTTCTCATGCATAGGTTGCACTATGTCTACATGCAAAATCAGAAACAGAGTTGCCAAGTATATTAAAAAGCCCTCCAAAAGGCTGAATAAAATTATTGCATACACCAAAAACAACTTTAAAAGATTGAAAAAATCTTTGAAATTAATTTTTAGGGTCCCACCGGGCATGCCAAAAACTATTATCAATCAGATATGCACCCTATGCTAAATTTTCAAAAATTTAACTATCTATTTACACATGGAAACCTTCTTTAGATGTGGATGATCTGAATGAAGAAGGAATCTCCAGAGTGAGTTGGTTCTCTAAATGATAATCCTATTCTAAATGATTTTTGAGGTAAAAGAATTAGAAAGATAACTAAAATGAAGACTATGACTTAAAGTGATTTTCAGAACTTAATGATGACTTAATGATGACTTTGGTTTTTTACGCACAAACAACTCTCAGAAAACAATACTACTTCACAATCCCTCATGAAAATTCACCACATAATTGGTTTGCATGAAGATTCAGGTTTAAACACAACATGCAGCCTATATTTTATGAACTTTTTGCATCAAGAACTATAATTTTAGGACATAACAAATATTCTGTAAACAAAAATCACAATATAACATCAAACTATAACTACAAATGACACAAAAATTGAGAAATATGAATGTTGCTTTATTCAACTGAAGGAGTATCAAAAGTCTAAGTACAATTTTTGGCTTACAAAACTCTCCATTTCAGCATGAGAGGAAGAAACAATGAATCTGAACTTCAAAAAACTCTAAGTTTTCTTCCAAATATAAAAGCTCCAAAACCCTAATCTGAGCTCAAGAAGAAAGCTCTAAAAAAAGCATCTAAAATTGACCCATAATGTGTAACAAAAGTGGACAAATCACACTTTTTGCATGTCCATGCTAAAAAACACCTAAAAATAGGCCCGCTTAGCTTTAAAAGTGAAAAAAACACCTTATCTCCTCTCCATGCAACTCAAATCCGCTCAAGAAAATCCAACTCTCTTTTGCCTTCACAAATTGCTAAAAATAGCAAGAAAGAATAAAACAATTTATAAAATATTGTTTTATCTTCTACTTTACAAAACATGCAGTTTTATTCTTTTCTCCAATTTGATTTATTTTGCAATAAATATTTTGGAAATCTTTGCAAAATACAAACTTCAATATCTCCATTACAATTTTATTTTTCTTATAAAAAATTATAAAAATATGAGAGATAACCTTATCACTGAATATTGATTGATTTCTAGAAAATCAATGAAAATAAAAACCTAAGTCTTTATGTGAGTTTTATTTCACCAAGGCAAGGCATATTTGAAATATATCTAAATTCCTAACCCTAAAACACTTAGACAAAAAAAAAATGTCAAGTGAAAACTGAAAAGGGTCGACCTAAAGCATTAGTCACCATGGTATTTTTTAAAAAACACTTGCAAAATACCCCTAAATTTGAATTAGGGTTAGGGAACCTCCAATAAAACAAAAGAAAACCCTAAATTTTTTGCCTCTTTTCATTTTTCTTTTGAGATAAAGCTCTGCAAGAAAGGAATGCGCTGGCACCATGATGATAGGGTTTTAGTTGGAAGAGTAGGAGATTAGCCATCGACCCCTCTGCTAGTCGAAACTCCATCAAAATGGACTGGTAAATGTTTTCTCAAGCCATTTCATGGATTCTTTTGCACCATTTTGAAATTTTTTTGGATTAAAAGCCACGGCCAAGGCATACTTCTGATGGCTTTTGGTATTTTGTATCTCTTTGGCCTTATTCTTCCATTTCAGCCGCCATGGGAGACATTATTTGAGGCGTTATATAGAGATTTGTTATGGCTTCACCGTGAGCTCCTAAGGTTTTTTCAGGAACACGAGGATAAGTTCTTATTCTCCTTGCATTCTCATTATGTCCTCTTTATAAAAGCTCATAAAATATTTCCTTTGTGAGCAAAAGATGAACATTAAGGAACAAAAATGCAGGCCATTGTGCAAGCTGCGAGCTTAAATATGCTCCAAATGAACTTTCATGGAGAACCCCTACATTTTATACTCATTGTTTTAGATTTTGAGATTTTGAAAGAAGACTCAAATGGGTTTCTGAACTTTGTGCATTTTATGAACCAAAAAGCTTCCTTCAGGCCATGGCCTATAATCATGTTTTGATATGAGCATCCTAAAAAAAATTGGGCTCAACCCACAATAACATTTTCATGTCTTTTGTATGAACTCAAAAATAAAAACCCTTGCTTAAAATGAAGAAAACCCAGATGGGTTTTAGGAGTTTGTGCCACTTTTAATGCATTTTCTTGAAAACATTGTATTTCAACTAAAACCCCATATGGGTATTTTGTTTTTATGAAGAAATCCACGCATCTTTGTTCTCTATCAAAACCCACAAATGGGTTAACTGTAGCAAGGAGAAATCTGCATTTTAATATCGATTCCATCATGGCACTTTGTACTTTTAAAAGTAATCTATATTTGAAATCAAAATCCCATATGGGTGTTTTGTTCCTTGTAAAAGAAAAATTTCTCTTCATTTTTGTACTCTATAATGTTGTTACATTCCTTGTTCTCAGAAAGCGGATTTTCTTTACTCAGAAAATAACACTTAAATTCTTTTCATTGTTTGTCTAATGGAACAACATAATAAAGCTTAAAATGATTTAGACCCTACAGTTTCTTATCAAAAACTGTCTTTGCTTTATGTACTTGGACACTTAAAAAATGAAAAATACCTTTACACTGTCTATGAACACACCCAAAATTGTATTTTGTATTCAAATAGCCTGATTTGACAATGCCAATGTCCCATCTTTGGAACTCTTCATGCATTATTATGTTCCCATTAAGATGTGGCTGCTCCATGCACTTGTTCTCCTTCAAACATTTTAAATTGATGCATCTACTCCATTTAATGCAATAGTTGCATTCAGTCATTATAATCTCAAAGGTTCTCTTGATCACATTTACCAATCACACCTTTTCTTCTTCAAACAATAGCATGGTGATGTGAAACTATCACAATTGAATGATGTTCTACATGCTTCTTCATAGTTCATTGTTGTTTTAAACTGAATGAAACAATGCCATTTTTCCTTTATGATGCTTCCCTTGTACACTTTTTCAAAATGTATAATTCTTTGATAGATAACTTGTAGGCTTCCCTTTTTACCAAACACACCTATACATTCATTGACCACTGGTGACATATGATGGCTCTTTTCTTTACTCACAACTATGAGGAACTCTTCTCAGACATCTTTTCCTAGTCAGTTTAGGATGAAACACCATTTTTGTAGGTTACTTTGATGCTTGCTACCACTTATTCATCACACATGAATGCTTTAGAAAACATGCACTCTTAGCTCAACACTCTTATAGAATAAGGAAAATGAGAACTTGAAGCTCCTCCAGATGCTTCCATTATTTCTTAATGCTTTGTTGATGAGGCATTATGTATGCCTATTCACTATCACATTATGAGCATGAAAAAAATGCTTGAACAACATTAATAAAAGTGATCAAAAAACTATATGGCAGCAAAGATGCAATTAATATGGCAATATTTAAAACTTCCCAACATGAAATTGATGCATTTCAATTGAATTGAATCCATTAAGTTCATTGTCCACCTGTAGTTTTCACTTCACTGCTTAGACTTGATTGTTATGAGTGAACAATAAACTTGATTGCTTTTATGACTAAAATTTTATTTCACTCCATGAATGGCTCAAACAAGCATGATAATTATATTTTCTTACTCAACCCACTTTTAAGTTTAAGGGGCAGCATGTTGAGCTCTACCCTTGTGGGATCCCGTTTTACTCTACATGCTTTTTTGTTCATGAGATGATCAACTACATAACTTTTCCTATACCTGCACATGGAAACAAACAATGTTAGATTAAAATAGTATATTATTATGATGTTTCCTTCTCTGTTCCTATCCATCTCCCATTCTCTCAACTGTCTCAATGTATTATCAGCAACATTTTACATTATTGTTGGTGGTTCATATAGGGATGTTCATAATCGAAGCTCTAACAACCCCTTTTCTTCTCTTACAGGTTGATCAAAGCTTGACGATGAAGGATGGTGCACCATTCCTGCATTGACCAACAACAACATGCAATGATGATTATGTTCATGCTTATGTGACTTATTTTCCTAAATCTTCAATAGTGTAGCATGCTCCTTATGATGCATTGTGATAGTTACATCCATGACTTGTGTGGATTCTTTAATTTCTCTTTTCCTTTCTATTATGAATAGAAATGCATCAAAATGCAACAATGTACAATCATTTGTATTCTTGCAAACATATGAAATAATGTAATATAACAATGTTGTGAAATACAATGAAAGCAATTGAATGCTTAATCATTTGTATATTATATTTTGTACTCCATTCCTAAAACTCAATTTATTGAAAAAACGCATAACTAACACTTGATAAATATAGTGCAAACAGTACTTAATGCACACACAAAAAATAACTAAACTTCCACTTTAAGATAATACAAATTAATTAGCTCTTCCAATTGAGTTGTATTGAAAATTGGTAATAGTAACACCTCACATACAAAATGGACTTGATGGAGCAACCAACTACTGTAATGCTCAATGGAATTGTATGAAAATGATCAAGAGATCAAGTGAATGCCTAGAATTGTGAAGAAGATGAGATAGATTGCTAAAGAGATGAAGTGATAGTGAAAATTATGCATTTGAAGAAATATTAGGGGGGAAAGATCCATTTTTGGGTTGGATGGTCGACATAGAGGCGTTGTGCTTCATGCCCAATGTAGAACATAATGTCCTTGTGGAAACTAGAAGTAGGAATTTGTTAGGGACTATAGTGTACTGTGCAGACATCCGTGTGGAACGCTCACGTCCTCGACGAATTTTCCTGCACTGACACATAGGGTAAACACTAAGTGGATGGAAGGTAGGTGAGTGATGTGGAATTTTACATTCGAGTTCAATTTTCTAAGGTGGCGGGATGCAAAAGGGAAATATACATAAGGGGTGGAAATTCACTCCTATACATTTTTCCTCCACTTTAGCAAGCATGAGTGTCAATGAGTGTTCAATAAAGTAGATTGAAGAGTTTAGAGATGTATACTTGAACCATCAAGGAAGTAGACCATGATTTGGTGAACTCAAAAGTGTAGGGAAGGCAAAGGAATCCACAGGTACTCTCTCCTGAGGAGGTTTCAACAAAGGACTTCGTAGATCCTCAGAACTACAGAGTTGAACAAAGTACACTAAAGGCCTACAAACCAATGATGGAAAAATCTTGTAGGATACAAGTGCTTCATGGGCCCTCAAACCTGTAAAGAAGGTTCTCCCTAGGATCTCTCTCCTAAAGGAAGCCTAGTGTAAGGGGAATCCACAGAGTCTAATTGGAAAGTAGCTTCATAGGCACACTTGCAAAGCAACATATTAATCCATAGATAAAACTTGTTAGAAATAAAAAAGTAGCCACGTAGGAAAACAAGCAAGTAGTCAAAAAATTGAAGGAAGATCTTTCAAAGGGGTACCTTGGGAACCCTTCAAAAGAAAAGGGGTCCCCTCGAGGGACACATTGTTTCAAAGTGAGAGAACATTTTTCATAAATCAATTCAAGATCAAGGAATCCTTTTGAAATATTTTCACCTAATCAAGGAATACAATTCCCCCTCGTGAGGGGAAGGTCGAAGCTTCTCCCACAGGAAAAGTTGCTCCTTCCTTAGAGGAAAAATTTTCAAGTTCTTTCTTTACAAACCCATGTCGAAGGAAACATGTTCCGCAAGGGATCCTTATTGAGAATGCAATTTTTGAAAAATGTTTTCAAAGGATTTTTCAGAAAATATTCGTTGGACACTAAATGCATTTTCTAAAAATTGAAATTGACAAGATAGCTCCCTATTAGGATGGTGCATGTTGAGCATAGAGCAATGTGACATCCTAAGGAGAGAAAAGCAAGAATAAGAAAGTGATGTTGTGGCTCATGAGACATAGAGAGATGTCACTATTGTAATGTTGTCGCACATGCGAGGGGTAACACATAGGCACCACAACATCACAAGGAAATAATGAAAGATAAGAGAATAATAATGTAAAGAAAAACAACAATATTACAGACAAGGGATGTAGGGATGATTTGATATTTCAGGGTCAGAGCTGCTCATAAATATATATAAGTATAATAATAGTATATTTAATGAATTTTCATCAACCCTTACTATATCAGACCATATGAAGAATGCATGAGAAGAAAAAATAAAAATAAAAAATTGGGTCAACATGGAAGGGAAGCCTAAATGCCCCCAACACTTTGCATCATTCCCAATTATCAAAAATCAATACACATAATAGAGGAAGAATGATGCCATAAATAGAGGAAGTTTTACAACACATAATCACTCATGTATTCAAGAACCTATGAGGGTGAGAAGGGTCATATAGGAAAACATAACACAAGCAAAGGGGAACAAACCACTATAGGATTTGACACCATTTTCCGACGGTCGTTTGTCGGTCGTTCGACAAATCTCTGTCGGAAGAATGACGCAATGGAGAAAATTTTTCTGTCGCTGTTTTTTCGTCGCAAGGCCGATGACAAATTAAACGTCGAAATAACGGCGAAGAATCGTCGGTCGGAAACATCGTGAAATATGTCGAGATTTTGTCAGAATATCAACGAAAACTTTGTCTATCCACCGACGAACTACACCAGAAGTTCGTCGTCGGTTCGACGAAATGGGCAAGCACTAGCGTGGAAACATGGAAATTTCGTCGAAACAGGGACGAAATACAAAAGTAGTAGAAAGAACACCAAAAGTTCATCGAATATGTGATGAAATAGGAAAGTAGTAGTGTCGGAAGAACACTAGAAGTTTGTCGAAAGGTCGATGAAATTGATGGAGAGTAGTGTGGTGGCAACGCCGATATATCGTCGGAAGGATGATGAAATGGGTAGAGAGTTACGACAAAATCGTCGTCGCAGCTATAGAAACTTCGTCCAGGCTTTTTGTTGATTCGTTGGTTGTTATCGTCGAAATTGGGACGAAGAAGCAAAATTTAAAAAAAATAAAAAATATTATATATTCGTGGAAATGTACCATTGTGGAGACTGACGACTGATCATACATACAGACTGCATATTGGTTTGATGCTTCAAACGATGCATTTCTTATATTGAAAAGTGCATTACCTTATTGAGCTTCTCTTTGTTTTGAGTATAGTTTAATATTCTCTACTTAACAAGGCCAACCACATGACGGTGGAAGCTCATTTGGCCCCCCCGCCCCTCACATCACTCTCAATTTCCCCATACCCAATCATATAACATTAATCATTGATTCATCCATTAATAACATATAACATTCATTCATTCATCCATTAATAACATATAACATTCATTAATTAACATATTCACATTCATTCATTCATCCATTAATAGCATATAACATTCATTAATTAACATAACATTCATTCATTAACATATAATAATCATTCTTTCAGTTTTTACATATTATCAAAAATATGGTTGTCATGATATGATTACAATCACTTTTTTTTGGTTTCTTTTTCAAAGCTACATAAAGCTGAAGTGGAGTATCATTTCTAAATCAATATATGTCCCCTTTGGTTGTTACGCCCTCTACTTGTGATCTTAATGTGCGATGTGAGTCGATGCAGCTCATGGCGTGGGCCTTCGCTTCAAGGGGGGATTTGCTGCAATAAGAAAGAAATGTTAAACTGATATGTTTTATTATTATTGTTACAAGTATTTGATTAATTGAAAGAACATTAGAGTGGTTCTCTTTACCCGATGGGTCCACATCATGTTCCTGAACTTTTGTTATAGACTCATGCTCAACATGTTGAACACGCTCTAAATCTTGATTTGTAGTTGAAACATGAAAGGTTACATTAATTAATACACCAATTGAAATTAAATATGTTTAAGAGAACATGAGGTTGGTCCTCTTTACCGGATGGGGCCACATCATGTTGCTGATCTTCTCTAGCTTGATCATGCTGAACATGTTGATCACGGTCTACATGCTCTAAAGTTGAAACACCAAAGGTTACATTAATTAATACACCAATTGCAATTAAATATGTTTAAAAGAACTTTAGAGTGGTCTTCTTTACCTGATGGGGCCACATCATATTCCTGATCTTCTCTAGCCTGATCATGCTCAACATGTTGATCACGCTCTACATGCTCTAAAGTACCGGGATGCACACCATGACCTTCATCTACACATTCTGCTCCACCCTCACCGGGCTGCATTCCAATGTCATGTGCAGTATATATTATCAGCGCTGAGTGTTTTAAAACAAATAGGCATGTAATTACTTTATGGTGGAAATTAATATTGAATAGATTGCACAAGTATTCAATTTTAATAAACTTTATTGAGGTTTATTTACTGTGTCGGATCACGATGGAAGGTGTGTTTGCTTGATCAAACACAACACATAGCCTTGCTCGAAGGCAATCTT
>VDFB02387494.1:0-15938 GCA_007258455.2 Sequoia sempervirens | reverse complement strand
GAGAAAACGAAGTGGAAAATGGTATAGTAGTTCACCTCCTTTAAATGTATAATTGAAGGAAGCATCACACATGGATGGAACTCATTCATTCAATAAACCTTGATTTTTCAAATCTCGTGAGTTTTCAACCTTTTGACACCCCCATGGATGACACTAAATAGTATTGAGAAAACGAAGTGGAAAATGGTATAGTAGTTCACCTCCTTTAAATGCATAATTGAAGGAAGCATCACACATGGATGGAACTCATTCATTCAATAACCCTTGATTTCAAATCTCGTGAGTTTTCAACCTTTTGACACCCCCATGGATGACACTAAATAGTATTGAAGTTAGTATTGAAGTTAGTAACAAGGTATGGCTTTATTTGCAAGTAAAAACTACAAATATATTGCACCATTCCCACTTCTGTTGGAAAGAACAAATCCTCTTTCCATATCATGACATTTTTAATGCACAATACAAAATATGTTACTTTTCTTTGCCAATTATAAATACTCATCCAGTCTAGTAACGTTCTCCTTGCCTACTCAAAAATACTCGCGTATTCAATCTTAATTGTAATGGAGTTGTCTTGCAATAATCATATAGATAGTTTCAAATCGTGTCATATGCATTCCGAAATGATTCATACAAAAGAACCATTGCACACTCCAAAGGAAATAACACCACAGCACACTCTCCCTCACATAGCTCACAAAACTATTTACCTCAATGAGTCCCGTCCGTGTAAAACCAACATGCAATACTTTTCACAATTTTAATGCATCTTAAAAAGATGTGTAATCACGACCATGGAAAATCACATTTGAACTAGATGGCAATATTTCGCACAGGCAGTTTTGTTTTAAGACGAGAAAACTCATCATACATGAGCAAATTGAACAATTCTGAAGAACATAAATATAATAAATATACCTCGTTTATAACTTATTTCCTAGGATTCTGTAAGTTGTGGCATAATCATCTACTGAATTTTGAAGAAAGAAACTAAAATCATTAAAAAAATGTTTAAAGAAAATTGCTCGAACAAATTTTTAACCAACATTTCCAGAAGCCGTTACTATTTTCAACACCCAAAGGGTTAAAAGGAAATTAACACCCTCTAAACACAAACTGTTACCTACATAATAATAGTTTTTAGTTTTCCCTAATTAAACTTGATACTTTAAGACCCCATACACAGGCAGCATTATATTAGTTTTAACCTAATCAAACTTAAATACCAAATAAGTAAAAATTAAACAGGAGCGGATTTTTAGTTTTACAGAACCAACAAATAAGAAAAATTAATTCCACATTAACTCCTCTCAGCTAAATAGAGGCAATTTCTGCACATCTCAACACAACTAATCTCTAGCCACAATGCATTTTAGATTTGTTTGAGCGTGAGAATATTTATAACGTTTCTATTGTAAATCACTTGTTTGAAACCTTGCAACGACATATTACAAAGTAATCACTGAGATAAAAATCACCATACTAGATCACATCTGACCAAGCAATAAGTGCGATAAGCATTATATTATAAGAAACTATGAAGTATCAGGATCTCATTTCATCTAATATTTCCAAAGCAATTCAAAGACACTACAAAAGGTCTAAGCAAACATTCAAATGTAAAGCAAGCAATAGCCTTCGTAAGAACACAAAATTCTCAGGCCTCGTTTTATATAATATTTTCAAAACAAATACCCAATGTCTTTAAAATATAGGATCATTACTAGTAAACTTTCAATTCATTACTAATAGATAATCAACAATTGACAAAATAGTCCCCAAAACTCTTTGGAAACTGATATACATTCAAGTGCATAGAACTGTCCAAAAAAGGCGTATAGCAACCTAAATAGGATGAGAACTGGCGACAGGAAGTGTAAACTACGAAAATAAAAATAAAAAATAGAAAATCCCTTTAAACTGACTCCAAGAAGATGATGGGGCAACTGCAAATGCACAGATTGACACATTCAGGGAGAAGAGAGATGGAGGTTAGTGGAAAAGTGGACTTCAACTTAAAAAAGTTTATGGTCCAAGAAAACTCAAGGCGAATTCCTAGAGTGAGGATGCACTATAGGCATGCATTTTAGGGATTCAGGATTGTCCTGAAACCCAAGATTAGTGGTAGGCCATTTTTCTGTGGCCACAAGACTGACCGGTAAGTGTCATATACATAACATGACGACTCACTTTCTTGATGCAATGAATACAATGCATGCATAACCAGTGTTAGTATGACCCTTGAGACCTGTCCAAGTAATTGTCCAAATGCCAAGAGGCATGGCACATGACACGGACAACAAAAAGCTCTGTTACAGAGCTATAAAGGACATGAGGTGGCTCGTCAGACAGTCCATTTATCTAATTATTGCAACTTTAACATAGCATATGGACAAAGACCATAATACAGCATGAAAACTGTACTACCAAACCAACAAATGCTGACCCATTAATTCCGAGGAGCTCATGTCTGCATGATTTGGTTAGCATTGTCAGACTGACATCCCAACAGAAATAGCCTGTCACCAGCACCATCCAAAAACAAAGCATTTTTCCTTGCAATGACGGACTCCAACATATAGATAAGAGATATTGGAAACAGTCTCTTAACACCCATAGCATAGCCCCCCAAGTTGCATCAGCTCAAATCCCTGAAAATTAAGACACAGATATGTTACTCAAAACAGTTTTTAACACAAAAAGGCTTCCATGAACAATAGACATGTGAAAACAACAATATACCTTTTCAACCAAAGTTGAATCCACCAGATGGCACTGTTGGTTGATTGGCACCAAAATTGAATGTTGGCTGAGCAGCATCACTTCCAGCAGGTAAAGCTTGATCATCTTCTTCATCTTCCAGCCAGTATGTTTCTAATATTTTTACTGCTTTCTCATAAATCTCATTGTTATCATGGCTTTGCAAGTTCTCAATCTTCTCAAGTCCTTCAGCATCATCGATATACTGGGCATATAGATTCACACCTCCTGTATTACCAAGATCCTTCTCAGCTTCTCCAACTTTCAAAATATTCTCTAGTCCTTCAAGACAAACAGTAATAATCCTTGGATCTGGACAGACTAAAAGGTCACACAGAGGCTTAATGCATCCTTGATTCACCAAATACCTGCAAAACACCCAATATTAAGGTTGAATGCATGAGACAAACTTTCGATCTGTACTTTTACAGATAATCCCAGTACATTAATAATATAATTATATACATGCAATAATATGTTATAATATACATACTTGATCTGTTCATGTGTACCACCAGAAGTTGCATTTGATATGGCCCATGCTGCTTCTTTCTTAATATCAAACTCAGCAGTTTGAAGGAGCTGAACAAGTGGAGGAATGATGTTTGCATCGATCACAGCCTGAAAACCAAAATATCCATTAATAAATAGCAAACCTTAAAATAATTTAGTTTCACATCATTCAACAAAGATGCTTCTCTAGTCTAGATAACAAATTGAAAGACCTGAATCTGTTCTTTGTTGCCTGCAGTTATGTTTGAAATGGTCCAGCAAGCTTCCTTCTTGATGCTCTTCTTGTGATTATGGGTTAGGAGAGCTAGCAGGCAAGGAAGTGCTTGATTGTTGATTATGTACTGAAATTAAATGAGCCACCATAACATAAGTCAATGAAATAGTCCACTGACAGCATCATATCCTTACAAAAAGAACAATTAATTATTGATATAAAAATCTAAAGAAAATGACAATACAAACTTATACCTGAGTCTGCATATCATCACCAGTTACAATATTGCCCACTGTTCGGAGAGCTGGAATAAGGACAGATGGAGAGGGATGGCTGTAAACATAAACATACATACATTTTTTTAAATATCCAAAACAAAGCAATTGTGCATGTTGTAAACATGTATAACAATCCAAACATGGAGCAAAAGGATTAATGCAAGTCACACCATCCATTATATCTGGTGCCTTAGAATTTAATATGCAACTAGCATAGGAAAGTATTACCCAAGATATTTTAACATTTAAGGGAAATAGAACACCTATCTCTACCATGACAAACTAACTATTTACACTTACAGCAGGAGCTCAACAAGCCTACGACAGACACCAGCCTCAATCACAGCTTGAATTTTATCATTTGTCCCATCAGAGAGATAAGACAGAGCCCAGCAAGCATCTGTTAAAACTTCTTCATCGTTCGAATGAATAAGCCGCTCAAGTGCAGGTAGAGCAGGCTTTGTCTGAGGACAAAACATAATTCAGCAAGTGCTTGAAACAAATAGTAATATAAAAGTTATTCAAGTTAAAACAAAGAAAGACATGGGTGAACTGATATACTTGTTCAAACGCTGGTTGTGGTTTGCCTCGGCAGAAATTAGACAAAGTCCATGTTGCATTTCTCAACATTGAAAGCTTAGCATGTTCATTCAATTGAGCAAGAAGTGGCATGAGAGCACCATGAGAAAGAACTAGATCTCTGCACTTTGGGGAGTCACCAGCCACATTACCCAATGCCCAGACAGCCTAACAAAAACATCAGGACAACAATATATCAGAGACAATGAATTTCAAAATTTCACAAATATAGATTCAGATGACACAGAAGAGAAACAGTTTGCAAAAATTTAACCTGCTCCCGAACATCATCACTTGGAGAACTAAGGAGTTGTACAAAAATTGGTACAGCTCCATGGTCAATGACTACTCGAGTATGATCAGATGTGCCTGAAGCTATATTTGTCAATGCCCATGCTGCCTCAAACTACAAGCAACAACAAAGCCAAAAAAACTGAATAAGTACTCAAAGAATCATTTTCCTGGAAACAGAAAAACAGTATCCCATTTTTTGTAAAAGATGGTGAAAACCAGCAAACTCAACAGAACTCAAAAAAATTTCTGCCTTATGTTCCTCTTCATTACCAAAAAAACCCATGCACAAAAGACATAATGATAAGATTAGCATAAAATGTGTGCACTCTAACAAACAGAATTTAACCTAGAAAAGTTCAACAAAACAAAACTGTGAATCGAACCTGAAGTTGGGGAAAGTCCTGCCTTGTCAGAAACTCTACAAAACGTGGGACAACACCCGCTTCTATAACTTCCTCAATTGGAGGACTACGCTCTATTGACAGAAACATGCATCAATCATAACCAGTGTCATATAAGTGAAATGAGTTGAAAAATAATTCATAATCGCCTAAGTAACATAAATTGATCAAATTTACCAATTGATAGTAGCTTCCGGAATTGAGTTGTT
Organism: Sequoia sempervirens; assembly: GCA_007258455.2. Classification (NCBI taxonomy): domain Eukaryota; kingdom Viridiplantae; phylum Streptophyta; class Pinopsida; order Cupressales; family Cupressaceae; genus Sequoia; species Sequoia sempervirens. The sequence continues at coordinate 10,690 of VDFB02387494.1, read as the reverse complement.
GCTTCAAGCTGCAAACTAGGATCATCAGACCATACTCCAGCTACCATAGCAGGAAGGCTCTCCAACTGACCAAATAAAGAATTAGACAATCAAATAATGAAACAAAGCATTCAAATAAGCCACCAAGAGTACTTGTTCCAGACAATACTCGGAATAAATAACAAATTGGCACATACTTGCTTGTCAATAACCAAAGAACAGCTGCAGTTTCAAGCTCCACATGATACAATCAAAATTTAGAATTGAACCAAGAATTTATAACAAACTTAAAAACAATATTGAGCATATGGGAGGGGCTTCTAATCAGCATGAGCCACGGAGAAATGTAAAAGTTAAAATCCTTATGATGCATGGTGTTATCCACAGGATATCCAAGAAGAGCAATACATGACAGTTTAATCAAACCACCACAATAACATTAAAGATCACACACAGTATTCAAAACCTACAGTAAAATAAACTATCTTTCCTCAAAGACCATAAAGATTATTAACAATAATTTGTCAAATGGAACAAGCTCAAGTCGTGCATTCTTGGGACTTTCATGCTGGAGAGATGTGTTCAATTTCCCACAAAAAAATTAAATAGATGGACTACCACACTCATTTGCTACTGAGGCAACCCAACAGACAAGGCCAAGTGAATATCTTGGGCAAACATGATGGTAGACATACCCATCAATCAGGTCATCTAAGCTAAAAGGAAATAATCCCACAAGGAAAATATATCCTAAAGAAGACTATATACAATACATTCAACCTACCATAAAAATAAACACTTCCACTTCCCTAATAGTTCTAATAGTTCTAATTTTCTAAAGGTCATACAAGATAATTTGCACCAAATATAAAAATAAACACTTCCACCAATATCATAAGAGAAGGAATTCAACTATAAATCCTCATCACAACACTTAATGTTCAATTTGAGTCACCTCGAGTGTACTACTGCTACAATTTTCTTAATTTTTCTAATTTGAGTTCTAATTTTTCTTAGTTTTCTTAATTTTCTTAATTTGAGTTCTAATTTTCCTAATAGTTCTAATAGTTCTAATTTTCTAAAGGTCATACAAGATAATTTGCACCAAATATAAAAATAAACACTTCCACCAATATCATAAGATAAGGAATTCAACTATAAATCCTCATCACAATGCTTAATGTTCAATTTTAGTCACCTCGAGTGTACTACTGCTACAATTTTCTTTGTGCAGGTGAACCCAATAAGGCGACAGAGAGTAGGCCACGGAAACAGTCAAATCTCCAGATAAAAATCTTCGCAGGGTACCACCACTTAAGAAATATTGGAAGCTTTTATTACCGTATGGAAGAATATTATCTGTAAGACTTCCCTGTAGGTTTCAGAGAGAAGATTGTCAAATTTATTCTCTAAACAGTGTAGTCTTAATTTCTAAGGGAACCAGTTTACCTACTGTTTTTTCCAGAAATGTCCAAGCAGCACCCTCTGCTTAAGCTTCCTTCCATGTAACCACGAGGTTAGACAGTTACATCCCATCATCTTTAATAGATGACAAGTTTTTAAAAACTAAATATTGACTGAAGGGTAGTAACTCAATTATGTTCCTTAATTACACCATCCACCAAGATTCAAATCCCAGGTAGGTACAATATAAGGGATTTGGCGAAGATCATTACCCATTAAACTTTGGTGGAATGAATACCCAGTCTTTGGCTCTCAGCCAAAAAGGTATCAGCATAGGCTTGTGCTCCCATACCGGGTAGAAAAACATTCTTGTGGGTGATATAAAACCCTCCAATATAAATAAAAACTAAATACTGGCATACTTTTAAAATATCATTTTGCCCATCACCTTATGACTTATTTTCACCCCACTGAAACAATAGAACCCTAAAGAAAATAGTTTCTAAACCTAGCCACCGATCAAATCAAATTTAGGAATCCTTCTTTTATTTTTATCCCAAGTTCAATATTAAACAAATCTCAAAGCTAAATATACCTCTCTGTGGCCACAGGAGGGGCTGTAAGTTTGCAACAACAGCTTAAAAGTTCTATTGCAGTGTGACAGGGCCAAAGAAATATCAAAGGAAAATGTATTGAATAGCAACCAAATGTCATTCAACAAAATATGATTTAGCACACATTAAAATCCGTTTTGCATAATGAATCACAAATGTAAACCTCTTATTCAAGCATGGCCCAGTAGCATTAGTAAAATAATCAGCTACCCAAATATCTACCAAAATACATGATCAATCTCACAAATAAAATGAGGATTAACATACAGAACAAACCCACTACTACTAATGGGATTACAATAGTTTGTAAACCTCTTATTCAAGCCTGGCTCAGTAGCATTAGTAAAATAATCAGCTACCCAAATATCTACAAAAATACACAATCAATCTAACAAATAAAATGAGGATTAACAAACAGAACAAACCCGCTACCACTAGTGGGATTACAATAGTTTTCAAATTATTAAATGTCCCTTTAAACATGTGTAAGAAAACATAATCATGCATGCACAACTATGGACAGTTAATTTTGAACCAACTCTCTGAGTTGCAAAAGCTTAAAAACATATTATAACTAAACATAAGTTACCATTACCAATAGCCTAAGAATCGTACAACATTGTAGTTGATCTGACAGAGACACAAACCCCCAATTAAACGTTCAACTACTTATTCATCTTTGAAACGGCGTGACCATGAATGGAGATTACCATTAGCAATAAACTATGAATCATACAACATTGTAGTCAATCTAACAGAGACACAAACCCCCAATTAAACGTCCAACTACTTATTCGTCTTTGAAATGACGTGACCATGAATGGAGATTGCCTGTCTGTTAACCGGAAAAATCATGGAGTAACAGGGTTTGCAAAGCAGAGTCCTGGGTTCAAATCCCCAAAAGACATTACTAAATGTTCAGCCTTGGTAAAATAGAGACTAGTTAGATGTACTGCCATAGAGCCTCCAAGGGAGAATTTATCCCCAAGAGATATTATAAGGTGTTCAACTCGATAGAAATAATGCCATAGAGCTTCAAGTTCAAATCTCCAGGAAGCATACAAAAGCATTGAGATTGATCAGAAGGCCACATCAAACCCACTAGAGATAAAGCAATTAATCTTTGGAAGGAGAATTTTAGGTTTAACACTTCAAACCCGCAGAAGACTTGATAAAGTATTCAAAATGGATGGAATACTACTTCCATTCGCCGCCAAAGAGACTGTGTTCGAACACATCAAGAATGTATTTTGACAAAAATCCTCTCGGTCATGGAAACTATAGCTAAGTCAACAAGAAAGAATTTGACTTAATTCAACTGCACTACAAGGGGTATTTACCAAAAAGGGAGCGGTGGGAGGGAATAAGCAATTAATTACATCGACTAACATAGATCAGATTTAAATTAATTAAACCCTCTTTCAGAAAATAAACAGAACAGCCCAAAAGACTAACAGCTAAAAAGCGTTAAAAGCGATAATGTCATTAACCCTAACAAATGCTTAAAATTCAACTAGAACCAAACTCCATGTGAGACAGAAGATCACAACAAAATACAAAACTAATAACATCAATAACCCTTAACAACCCGTAGATCTACGCGCACAAAGATGGAATTTATATTAGCCTATTCAATGGCCAAACGAAATAAATCTCAGCCGAGGAGTAGCAGAAATAACAGACTCTCACGGAGACCCTAAAAACTTTGCGGAGACCAAAATGGAACAGCCGATAGAAGTACACAAGGCAAATATTTTGACATCGAAAAAATTAAAAAATTAAAAAAATTAAATATATGATCAAAGATCAAACGGAGAATGGTAGAAAAAGATATCTCAAAGATCTGCGTGCAATAAACATTTCTGCTGAAAATAAAAAACCCTTACTCATACATACAGATCAAAAACTAATAAAAGTAACAAAGCCAGAAAAACAGTGATCCATCTTACCTTCTTCTCAACGGCCGACGACTGTACAGCTGGAGCAAACTGCTGCGCTTGCATACCTTCTCTTCTCTTTTTTAGCAAGCTTTCTTCCCTCTTATTCTTCCTGATCTCCACCATATTATCCTCACGCTTCCGGCGCGCTTCATCGGCATCAACGGCCACCTTATAATTCTTCCTACGGACCTCAGTCCTCGAAACGGGCCTCAGCGACATGGCTGAAACAAACTGTAAAACCCCACTCGGCTCCGGAAGAACAACCTTCAAACCCTAGAAACCCTAACTGCTAAAAAATCAGGAATTTCAAACCCTTGATAAAACGCAGAGAGCGAAAAAATCAAAAAAAACCCTAGCCTCCTGGCGCTGGTTTCCAAACCTCTGCGCACAAAGAAGTCACAGAGATTGATAGCAAAATGGAGAATAAAAGCCCGGTTTTTGTACTGAAAATAAACCCGCATAAGTGCGCTCGCGATAATTAATATAATACTAATAGCAGTTTTTGACCGTTGATCTTTACGGATGATTGATTTGGGCGGTCGATTGGGCTGACGTGGAATTTAAACTCCAAACTCGTTGTCTAGACATTTTTAGCTTGGGTTTTAACTCCGTTTTTGGGGCAATTCTAACCGTTCTTAATTGTTTTTTCCGCCAACCGCCAGTAGCAAAGGCGGTGCTACTAAATTTTTGAATTATATTTTATTTTTTAACAAAATTATTTTAGATTTATGTTGTTCAAGTTAAACTTGACCGGGACGGAGAGAATATAAACAAAACCGCGTTTTACGATAAATTGTTTTTTAATTATTATTAATTGTTAATTTGCTTGTACTATTTTGAATTATTTATTCTACTTTGCTTTAATGGGTATATTTCCGGATTTGAACTTTTTATAAATTGATCAAAACAAATTGCAATGCATCCGGATTTGAACTTCAACCGTTAGGTAGTTTTATTTTTTCTCGTTTTAGAGGTTTTTTTGTTTTTTACTATTAATTTATTACATCTTTTGGCCACGGGACTTTCCCTATATGTTCGTGTTATTTTTATTTTTCATTGGGTGAATGTAAAAAAGTTTTAGTCAAACAAAAAAATTGTTTTTTAATTTATTGTACACACATGCATTGGATGAAGTTGTATGTTGTTTTTAGTAGAGATAATTTAAATAGTTTATTGAAAAAAAATAGATTTAAGTTATTTTATTTTATTTTAGAATAAGGTAATTTTTATATTAAGTGGATAGCTTGTTTTTGAAAATTAATGGTTGAAAATTGTAGAGAAAAATGTAAGATGATTGAAATGATCTCAACCATCATTTTTTTTTTAAATATTAAAAAATATAACATATAATTAAAAAATAACTACATTCTTATCTAGTTTTAGGACAAGTCTTTATGTCGTTGCTTATCTTATTTTGACTAATATTTGTGGAGTTGATGGCTCATGAACGTTTGATTTTTCTACTTATTTTTAGGCAACGAGCTTAAATTTATATGGATTTTTAGCAATATTTCCCACATCTTATTTTCAATTTTAGAAAAAGTATAAGAATATTATTGTTTTTTCTTTGAACTCTTTTAAACTTTAGATTTTATATTTTTATTATAACATATATATTTATAATGATGTATAAATAGTTAATTAGATATATAATTTTTAAATATATTTATTTAGTTTTTAAGATTTTAATAATTATTATATTATAATATATAATAAATTATATGTTTAAAATTGTTTTTAAAAAAATAATTTTTAATTTATTCTAATAAAGATAAATAATGATAAGTTTTTAAATAATATAATTATTTTTTCAAATAAAAACAAAAATTATTATTATTAAGTTGAATTAAATAAGACTTTTTACTTCTTTTAATAGGTTTCATTTTATTTTTAACTTTTTAAGTCTAGTGTTACTTGTAATTTTTAATATAAAGTTAGAATTTTAGTTTTAATAATTTTAATATAGTTTATTTTTATTATTTTCAATATTTTATTTGCCTATGTTTTAATTTTTTAAAATTTAATTTATTTAATAATTTAACTATATTTACTTCAATTTTATAATAATAAATTTTTTTATGAAATTACAAATTAAAAATTATTAGAATTATTTGTCTAATTAAAATTTTAATTAATTTAAAATAGTTCTATTTTGAATTTTTATTTATATTTATATAATAAAATGAATTTCAAACTTAAAATCTAAATTAAAAGTTATAGAGTTCAAAAGAGAGAGAAACTAACTTTTTATTAGTCATTTCATGCCAATAATCCAAGGATAATGAGTTATGCTCAAGAGAGAGGAAGAGAGACGGGAGATGGAGATGGAGATAAGATATGGAGAGAGAGGAAAATAGAGAAAAAGAGAAAGAAAGGAAGAGAGAAAGAGGGGAAGAGAAAATGAAACAAAGGAGGAGAGAGGAAGATAGAAAAAGATAAATATAAAGAGAGTTAGAGAGAGAGAGAGAGAAACAAAGATAGAAATGAACGGATGGAGAGAGGGAGAGGGAGAAACAAAAAAGAGAGGAGAGAAAAAAAGATAGAGATATAGAGAGAAATATAGAGATAGAGAGTGGGACAAAGAGATATAAAGAGATAAAAAGAGAGATAGATATAAAGATATGAAGATAGAGGTAGAGATATAGAGGAATAAAGAGGGACAAACAAAGAGATAGAGATAGGAAGAGAGAGGAAACAAGAGAAGAGGAGATACATAGATAGATATAGCCAGATAGAGATAGGGAGATAGAGAGATAGAGAGATAAAGAGAAATAGGAGACAAAGATATATATCTAGTAGAGAAATTAAAAGATAAAGAGGGAGAGGGGAGATAATAATTGGGATAGCAAAAGAGGGTAATGGAGAGAGAGATAGTGAGAGGGAAAGAAATAGAGAGAGAGAGAGAGAGGAAAAGAGAGAAAGAAAGAAGACAAATATAGAGAGAAATAGAGGAGAGAGAGGGAGAGAGAGGAAGAGAGAGTGATAGGGCAGGGTTGGATGAGACACTCACTGTCCCATGCTCTGCCTCTCACCTTGGCAAACCCTTTGGTGTCACTCTCCACCTTCTTAACCTATAGGCCCTAATGCTTGTTAGACACCCCTGGTTCTCCTGGCCAACCCTACTACCATCTCCATTTCCCTAACCAAGCCAATCTTGGTGCTCTTTCTACCATTCTCTCCTTAGTCGTTAACCTTCCTAAAGGCTAACTAAAACTCCAAGCTTCACTAACTCGTTGCAGGTGTGTGTGATGACTTCCATAGCTTCAAAACCATCCACCTAGGGCTCCTGATCACCCACCAATCTTCAATTCTCCATCACTCTCACCAAACCCTATTATAGGGTTAAAAAGGGCTACTAGCCCTTGAGCCCCAATTAGGCCTCCTAACCCGAGAGAATAGGCTTAATCTCCAATCTAACTAATGAACATCACAAACTTCCTTTGGAGACCCTAGTTCAATTTCCTACCTCTCCAAGATTTTTGAGGTTTTAGGCTTCCACTATTCGTACACAAGCGTAACCCTCATTTTGTAAGAATTAGGGCTTTTTTAGGCCATTTCTTGACCTCACAGTGAACTGTCTGCTTATTTCAACCACCAAATGGATTGGTGAGACCACTTCCTTCATGCCAAACCTTTGTAAGGATTCCTGCAGCCACCACACACCTTGCTTTTCCAGGGAATTGACACCCCTGCAACATTAGTGTCTATTTTTCATTGTCTTTCCTAACCGAGCACAGTCAAGCTCGCCTAGGAGAAGACTTTTTCCATGAAACCTTGCCTCCCAAAAACTCCTAAACCTATTCTATATACAGGCATGGAGCTTAGCCTCATTCCCCTTGGACTATACACCAGGTATAGTGGAAGACAGAGGTCTAAGACTCCATGATTAACAGCCTACTAGACTGATCAGCAATGAAAAGAAACAAAACCTACTAAGAACAAAACTAGGCAACAATGAAACAACACCACTAATGACTACACAAAGCTTGTAAAATAAATACCACGCATGCCACACGTTGCTCAATGCCTGAAACCCTCCATCAACACACAAATAAGAACTAAAAACCAGAAAATTGCAAGAAATTCATTGCTTTTCCATAAAACAGTAAACTCCAAATGATACAAAGCTTTTCCAACCTCAATTCTAGTTTGAGGTCCCTCTTTTAAAGGTTTATAAGTGGTTACATCTTCCCTTGGTCAGACATAACCACCCCATTAGGCCAAAATTGCACAAATGCAACATTTTGGCTTTATTTCCCCAAATCCTAGTGATTCCTAGTGGAAACAAATTGTGCAACTCATTCAATCTACCATAAGCTATTGATCAACCTTCACCCTAACATCTTCTAACACCTCTAACTCAAAATTAAATGGTCAACATGACCTTAAAGTATTAAGACACAAAATTTCTTCCTAGGCTTCCAAATTTGCATAGTGCCACCTAATGCTTCCTACCTAGGTGTCTACACCATTCTCCTCTCTCTACCAAACACTAATGAATGGAAGGAGAGACCAATGATAGGTCAATACCAAACTCTTTTGAACCGATCTCTTGTACCCATGTGGCTTCGATTCATGCTTGTTCTTCCACTTGATAAGGTGCTCCATGTACCTTTGTGTTCTGTTTTGCACTTTGACTCCAAGATCTTCTTCTCGCCTCTAGGCTTATCTTGATTAGGTAAGGATACATTGCTGATGTCCTTGAAGATCTCCTTACTGTTCTGATCCACATCATTGACTGATCCCTTGTACTTCATCAAATTAGCAACATTGAACACTGGTGAAATCCCTAGATCTGCTGGTAACTCCACCTTGTATGCATTTTTCCCATACTTGGCTAACACTTTGCATGGACCCACTCTCTTCATCTGAAACTTGGTTGATGTACCCTTCTGCAACCTTGATTTGTTGAGGTGGACCATGACATAGTCTCCTATTGCACAAATCATTTCTCCTTCAACTTTTGTGTAGCCTCAGTGACTGTCCTCTTTACCTGCTCCTGAATCTCCTTCATGGTCTGACTGAAGTCTTCTGCATGTCCACTTCTTTGTTCCATAGCTCCAAGATCTCTGAGTTCACATATGCCTCTTAGGTGCATCCCATACACAACTTCAAAAGGACTCTTCCCTGTGGTCCGGTTCACACTATCATTGTAAGCATACTCAACTTGTGAGATAACCATATCCCATGTCTATCCATACTCCTTAGTTAGGCACCTTAGAAGGTTACCTAGCACCCTGTTAACCACCTCTATTTGACCATCGATCTGAGGATGGTAAGTTGATCCAAAAGATAGGTTGGTACCCAATCTACTCCATAGAGTCTTCCAAAAGTTACTCATGAACTTCACATCCCTATCTAAAACAATACTTAAAGGTAGTCCATGGATCCTTAAAACTTCCTTGAAGAAGAGATGAGCTATGTAACTTGCTTCATGAGTAGTTTTGCAGGGAATAAAATGACTCATTTTTCTAAATCTATCCACTACTACATAGAGACTATCAAAACTAGTCTTGGTGTTAGGAAGGCCTACCACAAAATCCATTCTCACACACTCCCATGGTTTGTTAGGAATGGGTAGGGGTTGATATAGACCAACATTACTAGCTCCTCCCTTAGCTTTCATACACACAACACATTGTTCCACATACTTTCTAACATCTCTTGCCAACTTAGGATAGTAATAGAATCTTTGCACTAGTTCTAAAGTCTTGTTGATGCCAAAATGTCCACTAAGACTTCCATTATGCTTTTCCTGAATGATATTTTCCCTCATTGACCCTCTTGGAACACATAACTAATTTCCTTTAAACAATAAACCACTTTTCAATGTATACTCAGAATATTGGCTATAAAAATGATTCTCAAAATCTAAACATACCTTGTAGGCCTTTGAAAAGTCTTCATCTTCCCCATAGAGATCTTTGAAACTGTCAATCCCTATGCTCCTCACTTGTATCTCTTGCACTGTCAACAACCTCCTACTTAATGCATCTGCTACTTTGTTTAGCTACCCCTTCTTGTGTTTGATGGTGAAGGTAAAAGCTTGGATGTATTCCATCCATTTCAAATGCCTATTACTCAACTTCTCTTGAGTGTTGATAAAGCTAAGTGCCTAATTTTTAGTAAAAACTAAAAACTCCTTGGGTAGAAGGTAATGCCTCCACTTCCTAAGTGATTGAACCAAAGCATAAAGTTCTAAGTCATAGGTTGAATACTTCTTCTTAGCTTCATTGAGCTTCTCACTAAAGAAGGATATAGGCCTTCCCTCTTGACTTAGCACTCCTCCTACTACCACTCCACTTGCATCACATTCAACAATGAAAAAATTGTCAAAACTAGGTAACAAAAGAATAGGTTGAGTACTCTGTTTCACTTTCAAACTCCTTTCACTTGTGCTCTAATTCTTAAACTTAGTTTTTAAGCCTCCTTTGATTGTCTCTAGGACTGGTGCACATATGTGACTAAAGTTCCATATGAATTTTCTATAAAATTGAGCCAATCCATGAAAACTTCGTACCTCTGTCCCTGTGGTTGGTGTAGGCTAGTTTAGGATGGCTTCCACCTTTCTTGGATCCATCTTCATTGATCCTTTGGACACTACAAAACCCAAATATACTAGCTCTTGTTTAAATAACTCACACTTCTCTAGATTGATTGCCAACTTCTCCTCTTGCAACCTTCTAAGAACCAACTCCACATGTTTTAAATGCTCTTCTGCTATCTTGTTGAATATGAGGATGTCATCAAGAT
>VDFB02387493.1:0-13554 GCA_007258455.2 Sequoia sempervirens | reverse complement strand
GAAAGCTTTATTTTGGTGAATTTCATAAATAAAGGCATTAATGTTATAATTTGCAGTTGACCTCCCCCTTGGCCTAGGAGAACAACTTTAAGTTGTGTTTTAAAATGGGATGCCTTCATAAAGGTGATTTAATTATTAATGAAGTAATATGCCTTGGGAAATAAGTGGACGCCTTTTTAAAGAAATTATTTAAAATTAAAGATTTTATGTTGCCTTGTTGAGTGGACGCCACCCTTGAGAAATTAATTGTTTGTTGCAAATTTGAAGAGACATGTTGTGACTTTTGGCGTCCTTCCTTGGGAAATTCACATTCTCTACTCTCTGCAAACAATGCCTGGTTCCGTACCTTTGGTTATCCAATTGCTTATTATAATCGCTATGCGTCATTTAATCGACAAGTGATATTTTGCTTCGAGGATGCTACCTCCTAGCCATTAACCAATTTCGTGTTTGAAATACAACACCTAGTTGGCCTTTTGTTGCTTCTCATCCAAACTAGTAGATTGAGCTCAGCAAAGTTGTTGACAGAGCGACAAGATCATGAGGATGCTACGTTTAAAATTTCAAGTCATTCCGGGCTTCAGAGGTACAAAATTCAGAGGACTTACTATAAATAGCAGGGTATGAAATATTGGCGAGGAACGAGAAAATTTGTCCAAGTCTGAAGTTTCATCCAGTTGCTATGGCAAAATGCGCCCAGATTGATGAGGAGGCTTGGAAAATTCTTAAGATACAAGTTTATCCTGCTCAGGGGTCAAAATGCGCCCAAGGCACCAGAAAGTCAAAGAAAGTCAAAGATTTCCATCCTGCAGCAGGGGCAAAATGCGCCCAACTTGAAGATGAAAATAGCTAAAAAATTTCTAAGTATGATGCTTCATCCTCCACCCCCTGTGAAATGCGCCCAGCATGAAAATTTTCCAAGTATCAAATCTCGTCCTGCAGCCTATGTAAAATGCGCCCAAAAATTGCAAGAGTCAAAGTGGTCAAAGGACTTCATCCTGCACACATAGCAAAATGCGCCCAAGGGAGGTTGAGAGCATGAAAAAAAAGTTCTAAGTGTAAACTTTATCCTCCTCCACTAGTGAAATGCGCCCATGCAAGAATCAGCCAAGAGGAAAGTCAAAGGAGTCAAACATTTTCATCCTGCATGAGGGGTAAAATGCGCCCAAAATAAGGCATGTGAGGACAAGAGTTAAGGCGTTGAAAAAGATTCCTCCTCCTACATGAAAATGCGCCCACATTTGAAGTCAACAAGTCAACAAGGGAAGGCGTTGGAACAAGTTTTATCCTCCTCACCCCTCAAAATGCACCCAAACAGAGTCAAGTGAAGACAAAAAAGGTAAAGTTGAAGAGTCATCCCTTCACACACATACGCCCATGTTTGATGTGAAAGTGATTAAAGGTGGTAATTGAAGGTGAAAATTATCCTGCCATGCAGGAATTACAAGGTAATTCTAGGCTTATCCCTCCATCAAGTCCTAAATGCCTAAGGTGGTGTGGGTGCTGGAAATATCTCCAAGGCGGTGGAGGTGGTGGGGATGTTAAGTAAGTTGGCTGGTTTTAATTTTTCCTCTCAATGCGCCAAGGGTGATGAAGGTGGTGAAGTGTTAGAAAATTTCCTAAGGCGTGTGAAGTGAGTAATTTCCTAAGGCGTGGTGAGTGATATGTGTGAGGTGTTGAGAATAAAATGCTAAGTGTGCTAGGCGCCTCAAGTAAGAATAAAATATTTTTTTTAAAGTGTTGGAGAGTTTGCCTAGGCATTGGAAGTTGCCAGGTGAAAAATAAAATATGTTGTGCTTGCGAGGAAAATTTTCCAAGTGAAGCAAAATAAAATTTTCTCCACCACAGGCAGAGTGATTGAGGAGTCAAATAAAATTTTCTAAGGCAGATTTTCAAAATGCAAGGTGATTTAAAATTTCTCTAAGGCAAAATATTTTCTTCCTCTGGAAAATGCGCCTAGACTCTGAGATGATAAGAATTTCATGTGATGAGTAAAATTTGTCGAAGATAAAGATGCTGGCAGTGCAGGAACAATAAAAAATTTCCAAGTCAGAGCAACAAGAAATCTCCACAGATGTGAAGAACGAATTTAAATTTCACAGAGAATAATTTTCTAAGGTTCAAAATTCAGAGAAAATTAAATGAACCCATTCGTTGGGTACCCATGGATTCGAAGCGCTCTGGAGAAAATTTTCTTCTGGGTATCGAAGATTATCGATGAGGAGTTGATTTTAAGGTCTTCCACAGCTTGTCGAGAATTTTGGGATGAAGATTTTAAGTGGGCACCAGGTTGATGTATTTCCTAAGGGAAATTTGAAAATTTTCTAAGGCAAAAATGAAGAAAGTGGTTTTCAAGGTGAGATCCTCCAGACGATGAATTTGAAAGAAAACCGCCAGGGTGAATTTGTTTCCAATCCTTCGCGGAAGATAGCCGGCATTTGAGCCGAAATGAATAACAAAAATCGAGGTTATCGTGAGTTCCAACAGTGAAATGAATTTCTCAAAGATGAAATTTGTCTAAGGCATGAACTTGAACACAAAGTTGGCGATGGGCGCTTGAAGGATGGAGCGTGAAACCCTGGTAAGTAAGTTGGATTTATATCATGAAGTATTCTAATACCCCTCTCCTTGCTTGTTTGCAGGAGAAATGTTGAAGCCTGAGCACGATGTCTGGAAGTGGTGAAGCACGATGAAGATGAGTTTCAATCTCGAAGGAGGAAAATTTGCAAGAAAATGGCTAAGTGTTGAAGAAACATTTTCAAGGCTTAAGATGAAAAGAAGAATGAAAACCCTCAAGTGGAAGAAATCAAAGAACAACGCCAAGAAAGAAGATCGAGAGCAGTGTGAACGCGTCTACAAATGGACTCTTCTAGAAGGATGATGGTGGACATTATGGCGCATTTATTACCCCACTCTCTTCTGTGGCAGTTTTTAGGGCAATATTATTTAGGGCTGAGGTGGCACGATTCTGGCCACTCTATTGATTGTAACCCTAGCCGTCTTTTGGGACTTGGCTAGCTATAAAAGGGGGAGTCCCCCTCATTTGTAATCTCATTAGAGTAGAGGCGTTAGAATCAGAGTAGACATTGAGAGAGCATTAGAGCTAGATAGCGTAGCATTGTAGAGCATTTTTGCATCATTTGGAGAAGAAAGAAAGTTTTCCCTTTGAAAACTTTTGAGGAGATTGTTGTGTAACACATTTTATGATAATAGATCTTTTCATTGATGATGGAATTCGTCTTGTCATGAAATGCTAGCAAGGTTTATTCTTCCTTTCGTATCCAAGTAGATTAAATTCATGCAAGTAGCTTACTTAGGTGTGGTGTTTTATTGAGATAGCCGCTTTTTATTCCATACCACTACGCTTGTTGATGATAAGTCTGCCTTATGCGGTCAACTGGAGGATTATTTTGTGGTTTAATTGCTGTGGTTTACATACTTTGGCGCGCCGCTCGATGGTGTATGTATGTTAAATTATAACTTGAACATCTTTCGCTGCTTCCCTTGAAGATTGCACCGATTTTACTGAGGCTGTCCGACGGAGGCTAGGTGAAATCTGGTTGAAGTCTATTGAAACGAAGCCCCACATATCCTGCATTTAGAATAGAATATAAATTTCTTAGGCCTTATACCCTTTACTTTTCCGCACATTTCCGGTTAGAATTAGGAAACTTGAGCTCACCTGCCAAATCATTCGAATTACATGAAAACCCTTAGTACTGTCAATAAGCCAACAAGTTGAACAATTGTGTAAGTCCCCTTGAAATACCAAAGATATCATGATCGAGCCAACCGAGCTCTATTCACACTCAAGGAACCTTGGAGTTGAAAAGTACGATCTTACTTCGCAATCTTAGCATGCCGGTACTTTGTTCAAGAGAGGATAGAGCGTCCGCTGGGAGACTTTATTCTCATACAGGCGGTCTCAAACCATCGCCAACACCACCCCTGAATGATGAGGGGAAATTGATTCTAGTATCTAAGGCCATCATATATTTCAAAGAGCGATACCTGAGGAGGTGGGTCATCAAGGAATATCTGATTAAGTGGAGAAACTTGCCGAAAGAGGACGCTACATGGGAGAGTGAGGATATCTTGCAGCATCCAAAGTTGAGATTGCTTGGGGACAAGCAATTTCAAGGAGGGTGGACTGTAATGTCCCCTTCTAGCAAGACATTAGTTTGCAGTTGGATTAGACTATTAGTGGACCCTCATAGGCTAATGGGATTGGATAGAGGGTCTTTTGAGGCAGGCTTTTCATTAGTTGTTGGTATCTCTCTTCTCTAGAGCTCAGTTGGTTCAGGTTTTAGCCTTCTCTTGACTCAATTCCACACACTTACTATTTATAATAAGTTATTCAACTAGTGATTCTATTTATAGTAGGGCACCTGAACTTGTTGTGTTGGCATTTTCAATCCCAAAGTTCAGTTGGTTTGGAGAAATAAGGCATATTACCTAAGTTATAATGCTATATTATTATTAAAGGTGACTAATAATAATAAATATCATAAGCTTATAAAATACGAAATATTCTGAACCAATTTTTTCAAATTTTTATTACAATAAGCAATGCAACACACATCCATTAGGGTTAGCACTTAAACCAAAACGATGCGGAATTCAAATCTAACCAAGAATGTACACCAGGATCCCGAGATGGGCAAGGTGTGAGCATATGGTCAGAGGATCTCAATGCAATGTTGAACCGAATAACTCTAACCAAGAATGCGCCAGATGACGGCGAGCATATGGTCAAAGGATCCCTACCAACTACTACACTGAAAGTAAACTCGACGCCAAGAATGTGCTTTCCAACCCAAGATGGGAATGGAGCTACCATATGGCGGAGATTCCAATGAGCTACCATGCAATACTCAAAATGTAAGATAGGCGGCAAGCCAGCCTCTTCCACTTATTCAGTGGGTATTACAATGAAATAAAGAATTGAGAGATACTAGGTACTACAGTTCAACACAATTTATTAGAAGTGCCTACCATGACCATGATTGACTCTCCAATGCTGCAATAATAGACAAGACTCCTCCAAAGCTTAATAAGACTTTCTAATCTGTCCCTTCACCAAAATGCAATTTCCTAAAATCTAATATGGCCGGACAACAACTGAAGATACAAAACCAGCGATATAGAACCCCACTAAATCACTCATAACTCTCAATTCTCCTTAAAAGACTCCAAATAAAATGCATTAACTTCCTAGAGTGATGGCATACAAGTAAGACCTTAAAATATTTAAAATCGATATATAATTCTTGCACAGAACTTCAAAGAGTGCCCAAATGAGTGGAAGCCCTCTAGAAGATGATTTCTTCGGAAAATCGGCTCTTAATTAAAAATTCTGAAACTTGTCAAACATGGTGGCCCCCTAAGCTTAGGAAACTCAATGGGTCATTACCTAGAACAAGAATATTTTATTTTTCCTGATATGAGGCAAAACAGAATGCCTAAAAGCCTCACTACAAGATTCTCACAACTATAACTATCTCACCACTAGTTGCTATCTTGCAAGCAAGAAGCAATGCCAAGGCTAGGAGGCATTCATTCCTCGAAGCGATCCCAGTACTATTCCGGCAGAGTAACATTATTGTAGACATAAGATGTGAAATGAAGAGGAGAGGTCTTCTTTTATAAGCCCAACAAGGAATCTCTAGATGCTTCTAGAAAGTGCACCCTAATTCAAATTTGAATTTGACTTCATTTCCCTCCAAGTATAGGTGTCCACTTTCAAAGCTGATTTTTGACTTTATTTTAAAATCATCTCTCCACCAAAAAGGCGTCCTCCTTCAAGCAAGAATTAAAACCTTTTAAAAATATTCAATTACCTCCAATGAGGCGTCCACCCTTGAAAACCCACCTTTTAAAAACAACTTGAAGTGAAGCACTAGGCCAAGGGGTCAACATTAAAATATATCATTATTTAATTCAACTTGACTTATCACTCCAAAAATGCATCCCAAGGCCAAGAATGAACAAACCAACTGAACCGGCTGAAGAAGAGAGCCAAGCGTGCGAAAACAACAAGAACAACGCCGGAAATGAATTTACTAAAAGCCAGTAAGTTCACAGAGAGGTTACTCCGGGCGTAAAACAGAATCACCATTTGCAAAGCTCTGCAGCCAGGAAAGAATCAATAATTCAATCTCCAAATCTCGGTAACAGCCCCCAAATGGGAACCCTAATTTCACCTCCAATGCAGCCCTCTTTGGTCTCTAGAATAGACCAGCGGATCAGGCTGATTCATCAGCTTTAAGGAGGACATTTGCAGTCCACCTCCCAAGATTGGCTTTTCTCGAGCAATGTGAGTCTGAATGCTGAAATCTCCTCATTCTCCCAAATTTTCCTCCATATGCAGGTTTTTCCACTTCAACAAGTACTCTCTGATTGTTCTTTTTCTCAAAGAACGCTCTTTAGAATCAAGAATCTCTTCTGGAATCAAAACTAACTGTCCTTCTTCATCCAAAGGTGGTAACTATTATGAAGCAACAACATTGTGTCCAAGTGCCTTCTTGAGGTGAGACACGTGGAAGACATTGTGTACTCTGCTATTCGAAGGTAGCTCCAACTCATAAGCTACTGCTCCCACCTTTCTGATAACCTTGAACGGCCCATAGAAACGAGGTTTGAGCTTCTCAGCTCCACTCTTCTTGAGGAGTGGTACTGTAAGTCTGCGAATTAGAGATAAACCATATCCAACCTCAAAGGCTCAACATGCAGCTGATCAGTACATCTTACGCTGATTTTGTGTGTCCCAGAGGTTGTTCTTCAATGATTTCAAGATATCTTGACTCTATTGCAACAAATCCTTGGCTTGAGGGGCTTTGCTATCACCAAACACCAAATCAGCAAAGCTAGGAGCCTCATAACCGTAAAGAGCCATGAAAGGTGACATCCTTATTGACATGTGAAAGGAAGAATTGTAACAATACTCGCCTATGTGAAGCCATTTCACCCATGCTCTTTGCTGCTCTGAAACATAGTTTCTCAAATAGCCTTCTAACCACTTGTTCACTATCTCTATTTGTCCATCGATTTGAGGGTGATAACTAGTGCTTGGAGTAAGCACCGTACCACTCATTCTAAAGACCTCTTGCCAAAAAGCTTAGGAACTTGCTGTCCCTATCACTCACAATGTTTTTTGGCAACCCATGCAATCTAAACACCTCATGAAAAAACAAATCTGCAACTTGAGCTGCTGAAAAAGAGCTAGTAATGGCAAAGAAGTGAGCAAACTTTGTTAATCTGTCCACTACAACATAGATACAATCTTTGCCTTGGACCTTTGGCAACCCAGTGATGAAGTCCATTGATATGCTTTCCCATTTTTGATTGGGAATGGGAGAGGTTGCAGCAGATCAGCTGGTAGAGTATGCTCATTCTTGTTCATCTGACAAGTGGGACACTCCTGGATGTAGCATTGAACTTCTCCTTTTAGCCCTTTCCAAGAAAATCTTTCCCGAATCTGCTTATATGTCTTGAAGAAACCCTGATGACCAGCAAGTGGAATGTCATGGAATGTCATCAAAATCTTCTTTTTGAGCTTAGAATCAGCCACCAAAAAGATTCTACCCTTGTAATGTATCAACCCTTCAACCACCTTGTACCTTTCGTCATGAAAAGTACCTTCAATGATGCTGGTTGCAAACTGATTTTTGGAATAATCAGCAAGCAACATTTCCTTCCAATCAACAGTAAGCTCACACAATGAGCTCAAATGAGGTCTCCTAGATAGAGCATCAGCCACAATATTGTTTTTCCCTTTGACATATTCAATGTCAAAATCATAAGCTTGAAGCTTACTCACCTACTTTTGTTGTCTCTCGTTCAAATCCTTTTGATGCATGAAGTGCTTGAGACAATTGTGATCAGTCTTGACCACAAAATTGCTCCCCACCAAATACTGTCTGAACTTAGCTAATGCATGCATGATTGCAAGCATTTCCTTGTTATAGATGGAGTAGGTCCTTTCAACACCTCTTAACTTTCTGCTCTTAAACACAATGAGATGCTTGTCTTGCATCAAAACAGCCCCAACACCTTCTCCGGATGCATCACACTGTAGCTCGAAGGGCTTGGAAAAATCTGGAATAGTCAAAACCGGACAAGAGCTCATAATCTTCTTAAATTTATCAAAAGTAGTTTGAGCCTTTTCTGACCAACAAAAAGACTCTTTCTCGTGAGGTCAGTAAGAGGAGCAGCATTTTGTGAGTAGCCCTTCACAAATCTTCTGTAAAAACCACAAAGACCTAAGAACCCTTTCAAATGAGCCAAGTTCTCTGGAGGTGGCCAATCAACTATTGCCTTTATCTTTTCAGGGTCAACCTTCACTCCATCAGCATTGATTATGTGACCAAGGTAAAGTAGCTCCTTCATTCCAAATTCACATTTGGATTCTTTGGCAAACTCTCTGATTCTAGGATGCTAAGCACTTCCTCCAAGTGCTTGAGATGTTCTTTCCATGTCTTGCTAAAGATAAGGATGTCATCAAAAAATATCAATACGAACTTCCTCAACTGCTTCTGAAAGACTCTATTCATACAAGACTGGAAGGTAGCAGAAGCATTAGTCAACCCAAATGGCATGACTAAAACCTTGAAGTGACCATAGTGACATCTAAATGTTGTCTTCTCAACATCAGACCCTCTCATCCAAATCTGGTAGTAGCCCGACCTCAAATCAATCTTTGAAAACTTGGCTCCATGTAGCTCGTCAATGAGCTCATCTATCCTCGAAATGGGGTATCTATTTTTGATGGTGCTTTAATTCAAAGCAAGATAATCCACACACATGCGAATGGTACCATCCTTCTTCACAAGAACAACTGCTGAAGCAAAGGGACTCTTGCTTGGACGAATGAAGCCCATCTCTAAGAGTTCCTTTATATTTTTCTCAATCTCATCCTTCTGCTTCTTAGGGTACCGATATGGTGTTGTGATGACTGGCTTAGCCCCTTCCTTGAGCTCTATGACATGCTCCGAACCCTGTTCAAGAGGTGGCCCAGGTGGTAACTAAGCAAACACCTTGCTCTTCTTTGTGAGTAAAGACTGAATATCAGGAGGATAGTCCCTCTTTGTTTCAACCAGACTAGCTAGAAGAATCATACATTCCGCAGCCCACTCAACTTGATCATGTCGAATCAGCCTTGCCATTCTTTTGAATGGCACAATCCGAGAACCCCCATTTGACATTCCCCTTAGCACCACTTTCTTTCCATTGGACTGAAACTTGAGCTCCATGGTTTGCAGATTTAGAGAGATTTCTCCAAGCGAACGCAGCCATTGAATGCCTAAGACGACATCCATATCTCCAATGTTGACTACATAGAAGTCATCCTTGACTTCATAGTTTCCCAATTGCATAGACATGTTTGAAATCTTCTTGGTGCAAGAAATGTGAAACCCATCAGCAACCATAACCTTGAAGCCTTCAAATTCTTCCGTTTGAATCCCTTTCTTTGCCACTACAACTTCATCAATGAAGTTATGCATTGCTCGAGTGTCAATCAAAACAACTATTCACTGCCCCTTAATCATCCCTTGAACTTTGAAGGATTCATTTTTGTGAAAGCTTGAAAGTTGAGCCAAAGTACCTCCACTTCCTTTTTCATCTTCGGACTCTTTTGGAGCTCTTTCCACTTCGCTGTCATCAAAATCAGACTGTTGGTCTGAAAAATCAAAATTACTTTCTTCAGCTGAATAGTATTCAATTTGATGAATTTTGACTCCTCTTGGGCAAATATGATCTTGGGACCATTTTTCTCTACACCGGAAACATAACCCCTTTCTTCGGAGTTCGTTAAGTGTCTCTGGATCCAACCTTGTGACATGAGTTTTATGTTGTTTGAACTCCTTAGGGTGAGGTCTTTTTCCTTTATCCTTTTTTGTGAAACGATGGCTTGGATTGAAATTTTTCTTTAGGAGCAGCCTACTCCATATTTCCTGCTTTCCTCATTGCCTCTTGTAAGGAGGGTGGATCAAAAGCTTTAATCCAACCCTTGAGTGGCTCCATCAGCCCTTCACTAAATAGGATCACCAAACGCCTCTCAGTGATTCCCGTGACCATGACTGAAAGTCTCTAAAACTCAACTATGTAGGCATCAACTGTGCCATATTGTCTCAGCTGTGCCAACTCCCTGAAGTGCACTTCTGGATCCTTTTTTTCAAATCTCTCTATGAGTCTATTGGTGAACTCATCATAGGTAGTGATAGACCAATGACCCAAGATGACTAGGCCATGGTACCACCACTCGTGCGCCACCCCATCTAGGTGTAGCGTAGCGAATTTAATCGCCTCCTCTTCCACCATGGGTCTAAGAGCTAGATAGTTGTCTAACTTCTATATCCAAGCTCTAGTTGAACTGCTGTCACTCTCATCAAAATGTGGAAGCGTAACCTTGTTGATGGCTTGGTGTAAGTCCGTCTGTACTGTTGTTCCCCTATGATCATGATGTCTTCCTTGCCCTCTATTCTTCCTCTTATTGTCCACAAAGTCATTGTAAGAAATGTCTAGCTTGATTTCATTAGGGAGAGAATCATACTCAGCACGGTTGATTCTCAATTGTTCCACAAATGATGCATTTTTTTGAGGATCAGGTTGAGGGTTTACTGGTGCCAAGAAGGTGCGTTTAAATGGCCTGGAAGAAATGTATGTGCTATTTGAAGTAGGCTGGGAAGCATGTCCGTTATGCTGGTTGGAGGCATTGTTTTCTCCCGTATGCTTTGGATTGTTCTGTGGAATTGGGTTCTGACCCATTTTCCCATCATGAAAGATACCATATCCATTATGGCATCCATCTTCCTTTCAAACCTCTTTCCCGGACTTGGCGTTCTTTCTCTTCCCTTTCCACTCTCTTCTCTATCGCTGGTAAACCTCTCATTACCACCCACTGACCTCTCACCTTCAACCATTTTTGTTTCCTGAGAAGACTCCCAATGAGCCCTCAATACCTCTGATGCTGTCTGACCCTTTGGGACCCGAAACCACTGCTTTACACCTTTCTTTTCTTCTCTTTCTATGTATCTTTTTTCTCTGTCACTCGTAGAAGATTTGTTTCACAAGATGGCAGGATGTATGGCTCTGATACTACTAAAATATTCCGAACCAATTTTTTCAAATTTTTATTACAATAAGCAATGCAACACACATCCGTTAGGGTTAGCACTTAAACCAAAATGATGCCGAATTCAACTCTAACCAAGAATGTACACTAGGATCCCGAGATGGGCAAGGTGTGAGCATATGGTCAAAGGATCTCAATGCAATGTTGAACCGAATAACTCTAACCAAGAATGCGCCAGATGACGGTGAGCATATGGTCAGAGGATCCCTACCAACTACTATGCTGAAAGTAAACTCGACGCCAAGAATGTGCTTTCCAACCCAAGATGGGAATGAAGCTACTATATGGCGGAGATTCTAATGAGCTACCATGCAATACTACAAATGTAAGATAGGCGGCAAGCCAGCCTCTTCCACTTATTCAATGGGGATTACAATGAAATAAAGAGGAGGGAAAATGCTGACAGTACTACTGTTCAGCTTACAATTTGATAGAAAGTGCCTGCCATGACCAAGATTAGAAGCTCTCCAATGCTGCAATAATGAACAAGATCTCCTCAAAGCTTAATAAGACTTTCTAATCACCAACCCTTCACCAAAATGCAATTTCCTAAATCTGATATGACAGACCAGCAACTTGAAATGCAGAACCAGCAATACAGAACCCCACTAAATCACTCATAACTCACTCAATTCTCAACCAAAAGACTCCAAATAAAATGCATTAACTTCCTAGAGTGATGGCGCCCAAGTAAGAACCCCAAAACCAACCCAAAATCTGATATATAATTCTTGAACGAACTTCAAGAAATGCCCAAATGGTACGGCCCTCTAAGAAGGGCGATTTCCTTCCAGAAAAATCAGCTCTTAATTAAAAATTCTGAAACTTGTCAAACATGGTCGCCCCTAGCTTAGAAACTCAATGGGTCATTACCCAGAACAAGAACATTTTTATTTTTTGATATATGAGCAAAAACAACTTTCCAGCTACACTGAATCAGCAACTCCAGAAATTGATATAAATGCAAGAAAATGAACTACAAGCAAAAACAAATGCTACAAAGCATACCTCACTACAAGATTCTCTAAACCACAAGTATCTCACTCCTAGTTGCTATATTTCAAGCAAGAAGCAATGCCAAGGCTAGGAGGCATTCATTCCTCGAAGCAGTCCCAGTACCATTCCGGCAGCATAACATTACTGGAGTCATAAGATGTGAAATGAAGAGGAGAGGTCTTATTTTGTAAGCTGAACAAGGAATCTCTAGATGCTTCTAGAAAGTGCGCCCTAATTCAAATTTGAATTTGACTTCATTTCCCTCCAAGTATAGGCGTCCACTTTCAAAGCTCATTTTTTACTTTATTTTAAAATCATCTCTCCACCAAAAAGGCGTCCTCTTTCAAGCAAGAATTAAAACCTTTTAAAAATATTCAATTACCTCCAATGAGGCATCCACCCTTGAAAATCCACCTTTTAAAAACAACTTGAAGTGAAGCACTAGGCCAAGGGGTCAACATTAAAATATAACATTATTTAATTCTACTTGACTTATCACTCCAAAAATGCATCCCAAGGCCAAGAATGAACAAACCAACTGAACTGGCTGAAGAAGAGAGCCAACTGTGCCAAAAACAACAGGACCACTGCCAGAGATAGAATTTACTAAAAATAGTAAATTCCTAAAGGTGCTCGAAATGCAAAGCAAGTCACACCACTGCGAAGCTCTCTGAAAACCCAGAAAGAATCCGCAATTCAATCTCCAAATTTTGAGCAACAACAACCCCCAAAATAGGGAACCCTAATGTCACCCTCCGAGTAGCCTACGGGTCTCTGGAATAGGCCAATGGTCAGCTAAATTCATCACGCTTCAAAAGGGGACATTACAAAATAACATTATATTTGCACTTTATGATTTAAGGGTCCATTAGTGATTAACAAGGGGCCCATTTTAATTAATTACTTGGGCGCCATTTTCAAGGTTATATTTTAATATCTCCAAAGTGCAAACTTAATATTATTTAAATGATTCAAAAAGACAAATGGAGGGATAAAACTTTTGAGAGAAGTATATAAGAAAAACCAAGAAGAGGTCAACCATTCTATTGAGCATTTGATAATTTTCACTTATGACTTCTTTGGCATTTGGAGAAGAGAAACAAGGGTTTCTATATTTTTCAAAGCTATTAGGCATTAGAGAATGCTCATTCTTCAGTGTTCTTGCTTTTTGAGGTTGTGCAACACGATCTGAAGATTGCATTTCAGTTTGACTTCACTCAAAGCTCAACATTGGGCAGATTTTGAGACATTCATTGAGGATTTTGAGCAAACTTTCATTGTGGAGAATCAAACATTAGAAGGGCGGCGTCATCTATTTCTTGGCACAATTCCCAAGGTCATACCAACTGGGTTCTCTTGCAGCCATACCACTTGTGAAGTGAGGCGTGACTCTTCTAGGGCAAAGCACCTATGCTTTTGAGGCC
>VDFB02387492.1:0-28356 GCA_007258455.2 Sequoia sempervirens | reverse complement strand
CTGTAAGCATTGCCTTTGAAAGAAGATACTTTAAGGGATCAATTTTAGCTATGAGTTTGATCTTGTGTGCCAACATGTAGTGTCTGAATTTTTGGGATGCAAACACCACTGCTAGGCAAGCTTTTTCAATGAATGTATAGTTTAACTCATGGCCCACCATTGTACGGCTGATGTAGTATATGGCTCTTTCTATTCCATTTTCACCATGTTGTGCTAGGAGAGCACCAAGGGCTGCTGCAGTTGCTGAGATATAAAGGATCAATGGTTTGTTCTGAATTGGAGGCCTTAGTACTGGAGGTGTTAACAGATATTCCTTGATTTTGTTGAAGGCTTGTTCACATTTGTCATCCCATTTGTACGTTACCCCCTTGTGGAGTAAGTGAGAGTAAGGGATTTGTTTGTCTGCTAATTGTGCTATGAATCTACAAATTGACTGAAGCCTGCCTTGGAGACCTCTCAGTTGTTTCAATGTCCTAGGAGCTTCCATTTCAAGTATTGCTTTCACCTTTGCCGGATCAATCTCACTGCCTCTCATTGACACTATGTAACCCAACAACTTTCCTGATTGTACGCCAAAGACACACTTCTTGGGATTCAAACGAACCTTGTATTCTTCTAGTCTGTCAAAGATAGCACTCAAGACCGATATATGATCCTCCTTCTTTTTGTATTTTCCCAGGATGTCATCAACATAGTCCTCAACTGTTTTGTGGATCATGTCATGGAATATTAGTGTCATGGCCCTTTGGTATGTGGCCCCGGCGTTCTTTAAGCCGAATGGCATTACGTTCCAGCAGTATGTTCCCCATGGGCAAGTGAAAGCTGTCTTGTGTTGATCTTCTTTTGCTATCATAATCTGGTTGTATCCTGAAAAATCCATCCATAAGTGATAGCATCTCGTGCCCTGCTGTCATGTCTACAATCATATCAATGTTAGGCAACGGAAAATCATCCTTTGGGCAAGCCTTGTTCAAGTCCCTAAAGTCCGTACAGATTCTTATGGCTCCGTCGGGCTTTGATACGGGTACCAAGTTCGATACCCATTCTGGATAATCAATTGGTCGAATGAATCCCACATCTAATAGCTTTTTGAGCTCCATTTTGACTAACAAAGCAATTTGAGGATGCATTTTGCGAAGCTTCTGTCTCACAGGTTTAGCTTTAGGATAGAATGCCAAGTGATGAACCACTACCTCTGGATCCAATCCTGGCATATCAGCATAGCTCCACGCAAAATTTATCTTCCTTTCCTTTAAGAAGGTAGCCAACTCCTCTTGTTCTTTGCATAATAATGACTCAGCGTAGAATGTAATATGAGGAGTTTCTTGTGTTCCCAGATTGATGGGGTTACACTTTTCTGCTAGCATAGCTGACTTTTCTTGGTGTATAGCTGTAAGAGGAAGATTGAATCCCCCATCCTCAGGCGCCTCAGAGAGGTTTTCACCATTGGATGCGTCCTTTCTTTTTACTTTTTCAGAGTCGGAGAGTGCCACAAGGTGGTTTTCACTCAGGGACTTGGAGATTATTCTCAATTTTTTATTTTTGCGACTGAGGGATTCAATCGTTTCTCCATAGTATGCATGTGTATCCAGCTCTATGATAAAACCTGCCTTATGATCCCCACATGGAATGTCATCCCTAAGTCCCATGAATTCCGAGAGCGCCTTATCGCTTTCAAACATGTCAAGAATTGGTGGTCCTCGTTGGTCGTAATCAATCAGTTGGGGATAGACTAATCGGATTTCATTGCTTTGGATTTCAGACTCATAAGACAAGGTGCTAATCATAAGGACATTAGTATCCTCAAACAACAAAGGTAATCCTATTTCTGGTGACTCAGTTAAATCAGTGGGCATTCCTAAAGTCATGGAGGATTTTGGAGTAGCTACAGATTCCTGAGGAGGCGTTCGGTTCCGTCTATCCTGGACACCTCGACCAAGTACAGTTACCTTAGGAGTAGGATGACCAATGCCAAGATTTTTTATTTGCTTCTCAGGTATAATGGGTATTACACGCCCATTATTATCTTGGCCTAACCCTTGGTTCCGGTTATAGCCCATCAAGAGCATCAGCTTCATACCTCTGTTTCGTTCGTCCATAGGCAATTCAACTGCCGGTATATCATCTCGATAAAGGAGATGAGATAGGTCCCCCTCTAATGTTTCCTGACCAAGATCTCCTGCACTTGTGAAGGTAGGGTTTCGTTCATAGGAGCCTTGAGATGTTGAAGCTTCTTGTGATTGTGGTCGTCCTCTTGATCTAGGAGATTGTGGTAGCTCTCCTACTACAAAAGCATTCTTAGGCATTGAATAGTTTCCACAACCATCATCTTGTATTATAACTTTGATATCAGAAAAGGCGGGGATGGCGGGGGTGGAGGGTGTCTCTGTCACAGAAGTGAGAGTGGCAGGATCCACGTAAGGTGTTGATGGGCCTTCATCGTTCTTGGGTACTTGCGGGATCTTGTAGTATTTTGCCTCTAGATTTTTGCAGTAGGCAAATGGCTCAGGATCTCAATGGATAGTAACCTCTTGACCTTCATGTGTGAATTTCACACATTGATGAAAGGTTGAAGCTACAGCTTGCATTGCATGTATCCATGGTCGCCCTAGGAGAATGTTGCATGGTAAATCGAGGTCCAAGACCTGACAGTTGGTTTGCATGATGGCGGGTCCAACCTGGACAGGAAGCTGAATGGTGCCTTGGGATACCCTTTCCTGGTCATCGTATGCTCTTATAGTGATGCCTTTTCCTTTGTCAATTGAATCCTCTGAAATGTTCAAATTCTTTAGAAGCTTTAAGGAGCAAATATTTAAGCCTGCACCTCCATCCACCAAGACTCTCTTGACTTTCTTTTTATTTACGTACACCTCCAGATGAAGTGCACGGTTGTGAGATGGTTGTGTGGGGAAGTCTTGTTCAGAAAATGTAAGAATGTTAGGTGTGGTGATACTTGCGACCATAGCTTGGAATTGTTCTATCTAGATCTGCGGGGATAGTAGATGACGCCAAAGCTTCTTCTAGAATCTTTTTGTGTGCAGATGAGATTTTGAGTAACTCCATGATGGAGATATGTGCAGGGGTTCTTTTCAATTGATCCAAGACATTATAGCCACTAGGGTGAGACCTTGGGTTGGATGTGGAATTTCTGCTTGGTTGGGATGGTGCTGCAATGGTAACCTTTCCACCTCTTGTGGTGACTCCACAATCGGCTTGGGCCCCTTTGATGGTGATGACTCCACAAAACTCGTCTAAACAAGCAACAACACCCTCGTATGTGTGGTTGACATTTTTATAAGCCCCTTTTCCTTTGTCTTGATCTTTGTTTCCTTTGTTGCCATGATTCGGCATCGGATTCGTGTAAATCTTGAGATCTTTGTTTCCTGATGGTGCTTCCACATCTATGATTTTGTCATCTATGAGGTCTTGAATTAGATTTTTGAGCCTCATGCAGTTGTTTGTCGTGTGTCCCTTGAGTTTGTGGAAGTCGCAAAGATAATTTTCATTATACCATGGTGGCTTGACCGATGGTTCTTGATAATTATTATGTGTAGGGACCGTTATCAATTTTTCATCTACCAATCTTTTCATGATTGCTTCAGCAGGTTCCCCAAGGAGTGTGTATTTTCGTTTGGGGAAGAACTTGTTTCGCTGTGGTCTT
Organism: Sequoia sempervirens; assembly: GCA_007258455.2. Classification (NCBI taxonomy): domain Eukaryota; kingdom Viridiplantae; phylum Streptophyta; class Pinopsida; order Cupressales; family Cupressaceae; genus Sequoia; species Sequoia sempervirens. Next base: position 24,695 of record VDFB02387492.1, on the reverse strand, counting down.
CCCTGATTATCAATGTTGTTTGTGTTTTGGTTATGGGATGGTTGGACCACAGTATTGACTTGTCGATTGCTTTGATTGGTATTTTGGTGTTGTTGTTGTTGGGATGGTGGATTGTTCTTCCGTGGGGCACTAATGACAACTTTGGCGTCAACAACACCATCATTGGTTACATTACGATTCTTTGCCCATGTTCGTGGTTTGTCATGATAATTGGATGATGAGCGGCCTTCTTGATATGATGAAGTTTCTCCCTGCGTGGCAAGGGCTTGTTCGATATTGAGCGCCCTAGGTATCAATTGGTCGTAAGTGGTGATGTTTTGCATTTTGAGGTGGAAGGCCAAGGGCCCATCAAGATTCGCAATGATAGTTCCCACTTGTTGTTCTTCAGGCATGGACCACTTGCTTTGATTAGCTTTGGATCGCCATCGTTGTAAGAAAGCACCGAATGATTCATTTTTCCCTTGTTTGAGAGATGATAATTCCTGTAAGCTAACCTCCATGGGAGTGTTGAAGGAATAATTATGTATGAAGGCATCCACGATTTCCTGGAATTTTTTGATTCCAGAAAGTCGAGAAAACCAATCAATAGCGTTTCCAGCCAAGCTTCTTGGGAATAATCTCATCAAGTACGTTTCGTCGTGAGCCACCTCCATGCAATGTACTTGAAATTCCCTGATGTGATCTTCAGGGTTACCCGTTCCGCGATATTTGTCAAATTTAGGGATCTCAAACCCTTTTGGGAATGGTTTCATTTCTACGCTCCTATCAAATGGATAAGGGCATAGGTTTTTTTGTGGTTTTGGTGTCTTTCCTGATTGAAGGTCAAGCACTTGTTGTGACAGAAATTTTATTTGTGCGGTGACATCCAATTGTGGATCAGGAGGTGGAATGAAGGTGTTCTGGGGGGGTGGAGTGGGTGTTTGAATGGGTGGAATGTTTGCTTGTTGTGCCATGTATGCTTTCAACAACGCTTGTTGTTGATCTTGTTGTTGTTGCGCTAATAGAGCTTGTTGTTGTGCTTGATGTTGTTGGTCCAACAATGCTTGTTGTTGGTCAGCTAGGGCTTGTTGGGCTGCTTCTTGTTGCTCTTGGTATTGCTCTAACGCTTTCTGATATGCGAGTTGTTGGGCTGCTTGTTGTTGTGCAAAGTACTGCGCTTGTGCTTGCACTCGTGCTTGGGCATCTTGGGCATCTTTTGCAGCTTGTGCAGCTTGAGCAGCTTGTGCGGCTTGAGCAGCTTGTGCAGCTTGAGCAGCTTGTGCAGCTTGTGTAGCTCGTTGTTGTTGTTGCAACAAAGCCTGGGCTTGTGCTGCTTGTTGTGCTTGTTGTTGTTGCAGCGATGTTTGAGCTTGATTTTGCTGTGAAGCTTGAGAAGCGTGCGTGGCTATAGGCGCTTGCCGAATTGTTTGATATTGTTGGAGCAATTGTTGGTATGCTTTGAATGAAGCATTGTAATGGCTTACTTGGCTTGGTCGCAGTGGTGGTGGTGGTGGGATCGGAATTGTGTTGGAAGTTTGAGATGTGTTTAGAGCGATGGTGGGAGGTTGCGATGTAAGGGGTGTGATGGGGGTAGTGGAAGTTTGAGGTATAGTGGATGTAGTGGTTGGAGTGAATGTGGTGATAAGTGCATTTTGGATGGGTGAAGTGATAGGAATGGTGGGACTAGGTGAAGTGGTAGGAATGGTAGAGATGAGCGAAATAGTGGGTATTTGAGAGACCATATTTTGATTAGCTATCATGTGTTGGTTTGATGTGGATGGTGTGTTTGAAAGATGTGATGTACCCCCTTGGTTGGATGAATTGATTTGGATGGGGCGATTTATGTTAGGGAAAGGTGGAAATTTAGGTAAAGGGGGGATCCCTAAACCAAAATATGGTGTTGACGTGGTGGGAGGTGTGAATGGTTTGAATGGTGGAAAATTTTCTTGTGCAAATGAAGAGACAAATCCGTAGGGTCTCTCTATTTCGGATGAGCTTGCTTGTACCAAAGGTCTAGACACTTGCGTGTCAAGGGAAAATGATGAGGTGGTATGGTAAGGAACCTCAGATGTATCGATAAATCCAAGTGGGTTGTAAAGTGGATTTTGATGCGTGTTGAAGAGGGTATCATCCTCATTGATAGTAGGTTCTATGGTGGTAATGGAAGTGGTTGATTGTGGAAGGGTGTTTTGGTCATTTGGTACAAGAAGCTCATCCTCAATAGTGTTGAGAATTGATGGATTTATTTTAGCCATTGCGCGAAGAAACTTTTGCAGTTTTGGTTGTTTGAGCATCTCAAGAACTTCTTCCTCACTTAATTCTGTTGGTGTGATGTCTTCCACCAAGACCTCTTTTTGTGGATCGTGTGTAGTGATAGTGAGGTCTGGAAGTGGTGTGTTTTGGATTTCTGGAATGTTTTGGCTTAGATCACTTGTGGTTGATGTTTCTTGATTTAACTCCATGTTCCTCTTGTGTTGTGATCTTGTTTGAACCATAAAAGAGCAAACTAGGATGTGTAAAAGATCAAAGATGTGAAGATGAAAGGTGTATGATATATGGGTGAGAATGGAAGTTTTGAATTTGTATTGAAAATCTTGATGTGATGCTAGGTACTTTGGGTTTGCTTTGATTGATGTTTGTTTGATGTTTAGACTTTGAATTCTATCTTTTGAATGTTGATGTTTGAGCAAGAGATATCCCCAAGATGTTTGAATGATGATCTAAAAAAGATAACTAATGCTCGTAAAGGATAATTTGATCTAGGAGTGAGAATAGGATGTGTCTACTCACAAGTTAACCAAAAGATAATCCAAATTAGTGATGGGAGAAGGATGCATCTATCCACCATTAATTTGAACAAAGTGATAATTCAACTAAGCATGTGCAAAAGGATTCATTCACACACAATTGAGTTGAACAAGTTTGATGTTTGATGTTTGAAGAATTCAAAGTCTCATGTTTGAAAGGTTTTGATGTCTACCAAAGGAGCCTAGCATAGTTGTGTCAAGATTTTCTCAAAATGTTGGTGAGATGTTTATGGTTGATGATGTTTTTGATGGATGAATGTTTGTTTTGATCTTAGAATGACCCTAGTTTAGACTTTTGTTTAACAAGACCAAGGTATTGAAGAACATGTTATGCCCTAAGCAAGGTATCCAATCCCTTGAAACAATCTTGGATTTTGTGTGTAGTAAAATGAATATAAAGTGGGGTTGTCTCTTGAAGCATGTCTATAGAAATTAGCCAACAACTTTTCTCTAAAATCATATAACCTTTTGAGTCTTTGTTGATGTTGTTTTGGGCTAAGTTTCCTTTTCTTGGGTTTTTGTATCTTGACCTTGCGAGAAATCATTGAAAAGACATGTGTGGGGCTCAATTGCTTATCTTTGCTTTTAATGACTTCTTTTTACCAAATACACTTTCTTGATTATGTTTCAAACTAAAGATGTCCTATGTCAAAATTCCTTTTCTTCCCACAAAGTGTTGTGTGGGAGTTCCAAGAAATTGAGGCAAAGGGATTTCCTAGGTTAACCCTAGTTAGAGCAAATGACGATATAAATTCAAGTGATGAGAAACCTCTAAGGACATAATCCCAAGGGAAGGCAACAACACTTAAATTTGTCAAAAGGTATTTGCTCTATCAAAAGGGGTTTGAAATTTGCATGATCATGTTTAAGTGTTTGTTTGCAAAATGTTTTCGAATACCCACTGTGTTTTCAAACAAAAATAATTACAAGCCCTATGGATGTGATAGACAATGTTTGTTGAGTCCCCACTTGGACAAGTCCAGCTACGCCTACTTTTGATGGTTAGATGCTTGACCCCACTGCTCCCTCCACGGCACTCACTTATACGGGGCAGCCAAGCATCAACACCCATGAAACTCCCCACGGCATGCTTTCCATCTCTACTAAAAGCCGTAAAATTGTGGGGGGCTTCAGAACGACCGTTCTTGCACCAACAAACAGATTAAGGATTTTGGCAAATTCTAACACATAGGTTCTAGTAAGGACTTTCCGTAGGAGTTGACCCAACGGGCAAGAGTCCCCTTTCGATCCATCTTGTCGGAGCCAACCGCGTGATTATGGCGTTTAACCAAAATCCTCATTTATATCCCGGCTGGAAATACTCTTGGCTTTAGAGTGTTACCGGTTGAGTCGTCGCTTGGGTGAGTACTTTTTCCCCAAGGCAGGCCCTCTAAGATAAACAAAAGCGAGCAAAGACACAATCCGTAACTCGATCGATCTTTGATGGCACAAAGAACGAGAATGTACGCGAAAATGCCCCTACTCACACTCGCACAAGATTGTTCAATTTTTAAGCCCCAAAATGAAGTGTTTCAAAGCAATAAAATGTGTTTTTGAGTGTTTCTCTTGCACCCTAGATCGCACGAAGCGCAAGGGGAGAGGATACGCACTCAAAAGACAAAATAACACAATCAAGCACTTGTTCGTTTTAGCCTCAAAGCAATGATGACTTCATTTTAAGCACCAAAATCAAATGTGAAGTTTGCCTTGTTCAATTTTAAACCAAAACGAAATCTAGTAAGTGTGTTCTAAGGTTCGTTTTAGCCCCAATTGAAAACTAATGTTCTAAAAAACGAAAAGGAAAACAATTTCGTGTAGTGTTGATTAAACACTTAAAGTGTTAAAGAACACATTGTGTTTTCAAAAAAAACATTTCCCTCCTTTCGTGAAGTAGTATTGATCAAAAAATCAAAGTGTTAAAAAACACATTGTGTTTTCAAACAAGAATCCTCCTCCTCTTTTGCTTTGCATCTTTTCGCCTTTGTTCGTTTGTACCTTCGCTTGTACCTTCGTTTGCTTTTGTACCTTTGTTGTTCGTTGTACCTATTAATATCACAAATAAAAGTTAAAAATTAATACATGTCAACTTGAGGAAATCTTTTTTTTTTTTTTAAGAGAGGAAAGAAAAAAATGCATTGACATTCATTATTGAATTGTTTCTATTTATTTCTCTCCTTTGTAAAGAACTTAATAAAGTCAAATAACAAAGAATAATAACTCACTAATGAACATCAATGTATTTTTGAACTTTATCACAAAATCATAACAAAACATAATAAATTTGAGATTTAAATAAATAAATATTCAAATTCACTTTCAAAGCAGAAAAAGTATGCCTTATGTTTTGCCTCTAATTTTCTTTTCTAATAGAACCATAGAAGAGAATTTGTTTTGTCCATACTTAAATCTTTTTGATTTTCACATACTTCTAATGTTTCAGGAATTGATAAGTTTTACCCTTGTATGAATTACGAGCCACTTGAAGCATGACATTTAATTATGATATGACTGTTAGCTGCCTACTCAGCCGCCTACTGCAGATCAAGAGAATCTTATACCAGCGACTTAAGGTCTGATATCATAGACAATTTAGGAGCAACGCCTTCAAACTTACTGCTGGTTGGGGCAAACATAAATGCTTTTACCTTTACAGATGACAGAATTTTGAAGAGAGAAGCTACGCCATAAAGAAAATCAAAAGCCAATCTAATTTGCAGGTATACTTAACCATCTTCAATAAATGCATAACTGACAACATTCACTTGCGTATCAGCGAAGTAATGAATTACTAGCGCTAGCAGGAACTTGTTTTTTAAACAACCATGATCAACAGGCACAAAAAAAGAAGTCTCTCCAGCCAAAGGCGTGAGGTTAAATTCTGGAAACTTAGAAGTTTTTCCAAAGGTATTTGACAGATGTAAAAGAATATAAAGTAAAAAAAAACGCACTCCACAGTCCCTAGTTGGTGTAAAAAGAAAACGTGTGAGATAGAAAGAGCCAACATTTGAAATTCATACTTGGATTTTCCTCAGACAAATGATGCGCGTAGCTGGAGTGTCAGGACCAAAAGAAATGTTACCAATAATGCAGCAAATATCTTTTGACTCTCAAAAAAAAACAAACAAAGTTATATCTCCCTATTTCAATAAATCTGGTGCGCTTGTGTTTCTCTCATCCGCTTTAAATCATAGCGGAAAAATTTAACAAAGATACCCAAGATTTATCAGAAATGACTTGGGCAAGTAATGATAACTGATGATTCTGAGTTAAACAAAGCCAGCAATTTTTATCAAAAGATTTGAAAATTTATTAAAACAGAAACAAGAGTTATGAGTATCCCCTCTCAGTCTTCATTTTAATTCCATAAACTGTAGTGATATATCAGCTAAAAAGACTTTTAGAAATTCTCTAGCAAAGTAAAGTTCGCAAGCACAACACTTGATTTAACTAGCAGGCATAAATCCAAAACAGATTTACGTAATGGCTTTTTGGTAGATTATATCTGGAGACCCACTGAAACAAAATAGTCAGTATGTCTGAAATGTTCTTTTTCTTTATGACATGACTATAAAACATGGGAACCTGGACGAATTACTTGTTTATTTTTGTCATAATAGAGCATAAAATTTAACCCAAGATTTTTAATGAAAGAAGTGTATATGCAGCAAAGAAATTTGGTTCAACAACTAAAGAAATCAGAATTGCTTGCCCTCCCTCTAGCGCCAAATGTAGTATCCTTTAAAAATCTGCAAACACTATGCTCAAACAAGGGTTAGTATCAACAAATCCTTCAAGAATACCCCTATGAAATACATTGCAAATGTTCCAAAATGCCACAAAAGATAAAAGAAAACCAAATTCATAATGAAAACATTCAACAAACTACCTATTCCATAGTTGGATTGGTGTCACATGTGCTAGTGACCCTTTCCCAATCCTTGATCAAAGCTCAAATTGTGCAAATGCAAATGGAGATGGTGGAGTGATGATGAACAAGATTAAATCTCAAGTGAAGAGAGTAACCTTGCATGAAATTGTGAAGATTGTGAAGCCCTTTGCTTGAGGATGATGCACCTATTTAAAGATTTTCAAAATGTTGAATGTTGAAGAGGGACCAATGTGGGATCAAAAATCAAGCCAATGAATTGAGAACATTTGTCATCATGTGATTAGGTGATGTGTGTGCAAGATTTGGGAAGAGTGCCCAAGAGGGGGAACTTTTGAATTCAAATTTGCAATTAATTTTGAGAGGGGGACAAGAAAGAAGAGCAATAAATGCCCTGTTTGACTTGTCATGGTTGAGGGAAAATGATTGTTTTAATAAATCAATAAAATTGATTTATTGTGCAAGTGGGATGGGATTAGCCCTAGATTAGGATTAGATTAATTTAATGATGATTATGCTGATTTAATGCTGATTAATTGATTTGACTTTTTGGACTTTGGAAAATGATTTAAGATTTGATTTAAATAAAGTCCTGATTTATTGGATGAATGGAATATGATGAAGGTTGAATGATAATGTTTATTTGATTATTTAACGAATGGATTAAACGTGATGAATTTGCCTAATGCAACATCTAGCTCGGTTGATGAATGAACCTGATCAAATGCAGAATGTAAATTTTGCATGTCTACAATGATTATGCAACTACATGTGAATGATCTTGTTTTCTTAATGTCAAATGTACTCAAAATTTTAATGAGAAAGATAAAATCAATTTGAAATTACCTAGCCTTGGAAAATCTAAAATGTAGATGCAAAAACTAATATGGATGCAATATATCTTAACCATGCAAATCTAAATATGCAATGTTGTCATTTTTTGAGCCAAATTGTCATGCTTGGTATCATCATTTAGCTTCAGATATGTTGAAAGTTAGTAAAAACATCAATGGTATAATTAGACCATGATGACCTGAGTACTACTTCCATTGATTTTTGATATTGCAAGTTAATACAAGCATCTAGGCATAATCTAACCGAGATGACCACAATATTGCTTGTGTAAAATAGACAAGAGCTAATCCTTTTCCTATGCAAATCCAAAATATCATCAGTGATATTTTTTAGAGTACATCTTATGATAATTTACATAGTAGTAATGATCAACTCACAGACAACAAACAAAGAAAAATATCATACTCCATTATAGCTCCTCTAGTCCATGAAATCCTTGAGTTGTTCCAGAGAAATGATAACAAAAATCAAGATACAACAGTTGAACATTCATGCTACAATTATTAAACCATGATTCAGAAGAATATCATCCAATTAGATTTGTTTTGACTAATATGGTTGTTGATTTGGATGGTTGATTTTTAAAATTTGTGATGGATGTTCAACATTGAGTTTCATTGTGATTGTTGTGTTTGCTACGGTGTCTGACTATTGTTTGTCTATTATTTTAAGCTCAAAGCAGGTTTCCCCCAGTGAGTTCAGGATTTTTCCCCCAGTGAGAAACCAACCATTTATTGCGATTATGCACAATGATAACCAAGCCAAGATGAGACACAATTGCGATGCCCATTTATGTACATGAGGCTCATATGATGAGCAGGCGTAAAGATGGAAAAAATGGATGGTTGACACACGCTCCAATAGATGGAAAAGCTAAATTATCAAAAATAATGCCTATTGCCAGGTTTTCACTACTTTTTTTTATTGTACTTTTTCTAATTATATGATTTTTTTGTTGTTACCAAGATGTCTATTTGCCAGGTTTTCATCAAAGTAACGATTTTTTTAAAAAAAAATTGTATTTTTTCCTTTTTTGATTTTAAGTATGAGAAGATGCAAAATTCTAAAAATTCTATGAATCATCGAGACTTTATTAGATATGATGATGAGTCATGATTATTTTCTTATCAAGGGATTGGGACACGAATGACACAAATCTCCTTATGTTTGATAAAACACATAGATACGATGCATCAAGGTTACTTAGCAAACAGATAGGAGTATCCTTTTTCACACATGACATACAAAAACTTTTCTAGGATTCACTTTAGACGCTTTGAACATCTTGGAACAAAACATAGAGAGGTAGAACCTCCCAATATAATAGTCAATACGGTATCCAAAACACCCTCCATACACATCTAGCAAAGCAAGTATTAGCTAAGGTTATTTTACAAGGATATCAAAAAAGCACAACAAATGAAAGATAATGATCCATGCCCCATTCCTTTCTCTCTAAATCATTTTGGGAGACATCATTGAGAGGTCATTTGAATGAGCGCACTAAGATAAATCATAAGAAAAGATCAAAGAAATAAACAAGCTAATGTTCTTCATACCTCTATCCAAGACTAAAACTAAGGTGATACCTGATGTTGATGTCCATCATAAGAAGGATGCATCCTAGGACATGATTATTAGATAATTATAACACTAATGGGATGATGGAATATTGATACCAAGAGCTTACAAACTTGTTTACCTATTGACCTAGACTCAAGACCTTTACACTTAGGTTTTACACTTTAACAAATTTTCCATACCTGTTTCCATTGGTTTTACCAAAGGTTGGAAATGATGATCAGTTTATTGTGGGTGAATGTTTATTTCCGGTGAATATAAAATGGAGTGGATTATTTTAGGTTTTTTGGAATATTTCAATGTTTCTGGTGTCTTTAGAATGTTACGAGGTTGTTTTTGGAATTTTTTGGGTGTTTTACAAATGTTTGGATTTTCAATTTTTCCAATATTTTTTGTGTTTTTGAGATTTTGACCAAGAACCTAACCTAAAAGACTATCCTAGGCATCTCAGAGGTTGATCAATGATTATCATTGCCTACATTTTACACCCAGAGACCACGTAGTTCGACTAACATAGACTCATTTATTGATGAGATATGAAAAAATTGTGGATTTCTAGTTTATTATGATGGACACCTAAAGGACTTATCCTAGGGGCCTGATGTAGAGGAAGGACTTTGAAAAAGAGTCACAACACAACTTTACCAAAGGGTTTGTACACCATATCCATTGGTGTGCCTAGATGCACTTCACTAAACCTCTACCATTTTCCTAATAGAGAATCCTTGAACATATGTGCATCTCAAATGACATGGACACATTTGTTGTGAGCCATAAATGGTCATAAAAAAACTCCTTTTTGGTGACATTCTACAATGCAACAATTCATAGGATTGACAATTCTTGTTTTCTTCAAACTAGGAATGACAATTTGATGGACTAAGCCAAACAACCACAAATGGTTTCAAACTCCAAAATCTAACTTAGAGACCTTCTTCTCAAAGAATTAGGAGTCATTTTCATAAATTCTAGTGAATTTAGCTATAGCTTGATCATTTGTAAATATGTCCATAGTACAAGACTCTTTTTCTAGAGGAAGATCATCTATGTGTCCCATGAAGGAAAGTGTCTCATTTTCGGGAATGGATGCATTTGGAGTTTGGGTAGGATTATCCTCAAATGTTTGGTCATGAATGGCATAAAGGTCAAGGAGTGGATCGTTTTGGACTTTTTGATCAATGGTAGTGTCTTGGTCAAAGAATGGGTTGTCTTGGACGACATGATTGGGAATGGAATCTTTGTCAAGGGTATGTGTATTTTTGATGCTATGATTGTCTAAAAGGACTTCTTGAATTGATTTCAGGATCATGTCATGGGATGGACTACCTTGATCTTGAAATGAAGGTGAAGTTATGATGTCATGCATTGGGTTTTCGCCTTGACATATATCCTCAAAATTAGGAAATGAAATGTGACTTTGGACAAGGATAGAATTTGCATGACTAAATGTATGTTGGGGCAAAGTGGTTTGGAAAGGATTAGTGGATGAAGGATTAGGATAGGACATGGAGACTTGGAAGGGGTTAGTGGATGAAGGATTAGGATAGGACATGGAGGCTTGGAAGGGATTAGTGGAGAGTTGGCTTCCCTTGTCAAGGTTAGGATAAGGGAAATAAGTGGGTGTTTGTTGTGGATAAATGGTATGGCTTGTGTTAAGTGAGTTTTGATAGTGGGGGTAGATAGTTGAATGACTGGGACTTATGGATTGTTGGTAGGAAGGGAATTTTTATTTGGATTGGATGAATTGTCTTATGATGTCTACGGCTTGCTAGTATTGATGATTATGGAGTAATTGGTATTCAAATTGACTAGCAAGCATATCAAGGTGAATTGAAGACATGATAGTGACATCTAGAGAATGAAAATGCAAAGGTATGACTTAAGCCTAAGGTATGCAACCTAAACTATATTGTTTTTTGGTTACAAACAGGGACAACTGAGGAAAGGCGTCTGAAAAAAATTTGAAAGTGTCTGGTCTCGGATTTGGATGGTGCTAGTGATTTGTTAAATGACAAGAAAATGCATCGTTTCAGGAATCAAATGCATCACAGGGGATCAAATGTGTCTCAGTTTCAACAAATGTGTTGTTTTAGATCATAGATACAGTTTAGAAAAGCAATTGCATTGTTCTAGAAAGAAAATGTATTGTGTTATAGTCAGATGTGTTGTTCCAATTAGCAAATGCGGCTTAGCAGGTCGGTTGCAGTTCATAGAGTCTTGAATGCGGTTCAAAATGTCAAATACATTGCACAAGGTAGAAAATGCATTGTATAGTAAATAAAAGTCTGGTTTCTTTGCAACTTTGGCAGATTTTAAGGATTGTTTCAGTTTGAGTACATGTTCCACATGGGTTTCCCCAGCCGCACTTATTATTAGCGAGTGACTTAGAAGCCTGGCCACACTGGCTCCCCCTTACATTGCACTCACTTCTAAGGTCAACCAAGTTTCAAGTCCTCATAAATATCCCATGATAGGCTCTTCACCTCTATTAAGAACTATGAGAATGTGGATGCCTTGGCAATGACCGTTGTTGCACCGGTGAATAGAAAGGGTTTTTGGCAACTACACAAAAGGTTTTATATTTAGGGAACCTATTTGAGTGGCCACACATGAGGCAAGATTAGCTCCGATAAGGAGGAATCCTAGCCTACAGAGGTTATGCTCCACATGGTTTATGGGGATTCACTTGTTTGTGTGACACATCCACACTTGTAATTCTAAGTTTTCTATTAGGATTCACATTTGTATACAGGTCGAGAGTAGCTCGAATAAAGAGCTTCGTTGCTCATTTGAGTCACCTTGGGGTGAGTACTTTTTCCCACCAAGGAAGACCCAATTCCTAGAGCCAATAACAGTTTCATGAAAAGTGGATGAATTGTTCATGTCATGTAAAACAACAGGCACATATGGTTGTTGATTGTCTTGTGGGATGGTGTTGGTAATACCCAAGATTGTGTTGGCCTCCAAGTTTTGATTGTTGACAAGTGGGTTCCCTTGAAGGGCTTGAAGTAGTGAGATCCCTTTAGTAGTCATGGGTTGACTTGGCACATGCAATGATGATGGTTGAGAGATGGGTTGGACTGTAGTTAGAAAGGATGGTGTGAAAGATGCTTGTGGAATGGTTCTCATGGGTTGTTCAATGATGGTTATCACATAAAATGTAGAAGGGAGTTTAGCCCCTTCTTTTTCCAATGCCGATATGTATTGGGTGGGATTTGGTCACATGACTGTGCTAAAATTTTTTTGGGTGTCGAGATTTTGTACCAATTCTAGAAACTCATCATGGGACATATCTTTGTAATTGTTCGTGACATCGTCCACTCAACATCCCCCCTCTTGAGAATCTTGAGGTAGTTCAGGGAGATTAGATAGAGGTTTGGTAGATTCCCTTGGATCAAATTTAGTTTGGCTTAAATCACTCATGGTTGATGCTTCCTTGTTTTTTCCATGGTCCTCTTGTGTTGTGATCTTGTTTGGACAATAAAATTTGGGATCAATTTTAGGAAGTATGTGTGATTAAACTTTGACTTCATTTGGTTGATCTAATTTTAGGTACAAAAAGAACTTCTAGGATGTTTTAATATCAAATTATGATCGTATAAAGGGGTTGATTATATGGGTGTTTGAACTTCTAAAAACTCTGGCTAATACTACACTTTAGGATTTGATTTTGATGCTTGGATTAGGATAATGAACTTGTAAATCCTATGATGGACTTGTGATCTTTGGATAAACTTGTTCAAAGGATGCTAATTTAACTAAATGTGTGAGAAAGGATTCATTCCCACACAACTAACTAAACAAGGTGTTTTTGATTTGGTTTAAATTATTTACCTAAATATAGCATAATGATGTTTTCAAAGCTCTAAGAAGTTGTTTGTGGGATGGATTTTTATAGATGTTTTAGGGATGGATGAAGTGTTTTTTTAATCCTAAATGAACCTAAAAGGACTTTTTTACAAGACTGAGATATTGAAGAATATGCTTTACCCTATGAGTAAATCAAACCCAAAAGATCAATGTTTTAAATGTTAGGCGCATATTGGCTATGTAAGCCTGGTTCGTTCCTCAAAGGGTGATCATCAAAATTTCTTAACAATATGTCTCGATTGTGGTAGTTCCTCAATATGTGTTTCTTGATAGACCTTGAGCTACATGATGTCTATTTTTTTAAAAATAGAATGTGGATCTTCACTTAAGGCTTTTGGACTTGCAAGAGATCATGAAGACAAGCACATGTGTGGGATTCCATTGTGAGTTTATCTTGATTAATGAATTTCATCTTACCACATCCACTTTTCCTCCTTAAATTTCAAACTAAATGTCTATGTCTAAGCAACCTTTCATTCCACAAGGCCCATTACATGAGAAAATCAAGAAGCTAAGGCCATAGTTTCCTTATGTTGACTTTGGAATGGTGTGAATTTAGATATAATTCAAAAAAATTAGAAGCCTCTAAAAATAGAATCTTTAGGGACAAGCAATAATATTTGAATTTTCAAAGGTATTCACATCAAAATCCAAAGGGTTTGAAATTTTAGTGATTGTTTAATGTTTGTCTCCTTGTTTGGAACCAAGCAATGTGTTAAAACTGAGTCACAATCAACACAATCCTAGCTCAATGGTACATTCTTCTTGGTGGGATTTCCTCATGCCATTTGTAGTAGAAGAGATGATCTTACATGCGATCAAGGAAATAATATAGAGGTATGTTAAGAATGAAGTCTTAATCTCTACGCTTTAACCAAGATCAGACATGGCAAGTAACTTCTTGGAATCTAAGTTCCAATGCACCACTTTGATAAACTCGTTGGATGGACAAAGTTTTCCACTAAATTTTTTTTTCTTAATGACAATATTTCATGATAAAATGGTGTCTATACATGTAGTGATTCACTCATTTAAGAGACCTCCTATCGGCATAGAGCATCTGCACTAGGTGGTTGATGAATTTTGTCACACCCACAATTTATTTATATAGCAAACTGAAATGAAAGTACCACTTAGGTCATTCCCTCTCACAAATCAGGAGCTAGGCCCTCTAAAGGTGACTCAAAAACATAAAAAAATACACTTTTGAGTGTTTCTCTTCACCCAAGATTGCACGAAGTGCAAGGGGAGATGATACACACTTAAAGTGTGTCAAAGACAAGATCAATCACTCAAAAAACTTGTTCATTTTATCCTTCAACGAAATAGTGACTTCATTTTAAGCACCAAATTTGAGTGTGAGTTTGTTTTGTTCAATTTTACCCCAACATATTAATGACTAGTATACTTAATTTTAAGCCCAAAATGAAACTAGTTAGTCGTGAAACAAAAAATGAAAAGTAGAAATACGTCCTAAGCTATTACAATGAGAATAAAAATTCTTTTCAACTTTTAAGTCAATGCTTCACTCCTCAAACCTACAAAGGAAGCTCTAGTCCACCAAAGGGAGCACTATTTTATCAAAAGAAGTGTTGTTTGGAAAAAGTGGCGCTATGGTGAATAGCAAAGGTAACACTCTATTATGGAAAGAGAGCACAAAAGTGGCATTGAAGTGATAAAAGCGACGTTGAATCAAAGGCGGCGCTCTAGTGAAAACCTACAAAATGACAAATGATAGAGAGGTCAAAAGCGACACTTTATCAAAGGTGACATGGTAAAGAAATGAAAAAAGTAGCGTAATTCATCAAAACTGACCCCCTGTCACAATAGAGACATTGTTTGTTAGAAGCGGCATTGTATTCTCCAAGAATAGTTGCACAATATGCAAAGGCGGTGCTCTGGTTGCAGAAAATGACATTTTTCTAAAACTTACAAAAATGTGATTTCTAAGCCAAAATGTCAACTTTTTAAGTGGTTATCACTCCTAGTGCCAAAATGTGAATGATAATCTATACCTAAGTAATCATAGAAAAAAAAAGAAGGTTAGTCACATTACCAAGCACAAACAATCAATCCCTATGAGATTCTTGATCATACTAAGAGAAGAAAACATGAAACAAAGCATGACAAACAATCAAATGAAGGCATGTAAACCTATCTAAGTAGATCAAACCCCCATCCTAAAGGGGAATGGTGTCACTTTTATGTGGAAAGTGGCCCTTTACCAATCCCTTGTGATAAGCTTCAAGATCATTAATGAACAATGGTGGTCTTTTATGTAAAATATGATGAACTCAAGCCAATGTGATGATAAAATTCTATAGCTATGTGATGAAAATGAGTAGAGTAACAATGCATGAAGTTGTGGATCCATATTCAATAGAAGAAACCTCTATTTATAGGAAAGAAGGGTTGAATAATGGATGAATTTAGGTAATGTGGGACTAAAATGGGAACCAGTAGCCTTGTGACACTTGTCACAAGGATAATAAAAGCCATGGGGATATGTGTAAGCACATTTTGAAATAAGTGATGAGTTAAGGCATGTAGGTGAGATTGTAAGAGGATGTAAGAGAATTAAATGAATATGGTTGAGGGTGTAAGGGAATGTTGGTGAGGATGTAAGAGAATTAAATTCCCTTGTAAGAGACAAGATGGCATGTAAGAAGAATTGAATGCCTTTATAAGAGGATTAAAGGTATTTGTAGTAGGATTTTAAAGCCTTTGGAGGAAAAATAAAGTTGAGGGAATATTCTCAAAGAATATGCCTTTGTGAGGGAAATAGGTTAATTAGTAATTAAAAGAAATGAATTTCATGTGCAACTTGGTTAATAAACCCTAGGTTTATTTGATGAAGGTGGAGTTAAAAGCTAGAGAAATGGGTAATGGAGATTAGGAGGTAGCTTAAGGTTAATTAA
The DNA here is from genome assembly GCA_007258455.2 of Sequoia sempervirens. Taxonomy (NCBI): domain Eukaryota; kingdom Viridiplantae; phylum Streptophyta; class Pinopsida; order Cupressales; family Cupressaceae; genus Sequoia; species Sequoia sempervirens. The sequence continues at coordinate 8,799 of VDFB02387492.1, read as the reverse complement.
TTCAGAATTAACTAACTTAGGCAAGTTGGGGGGATTTATGACATTTGTTTAAATAATTAGATTTATTTAATAAAATGAGACGACATAGGGGTTTTAATTAAATAGTTTGATTTATTTAATTAAATGGGATGAACATTAGTAAGAAGGGGATAAATTAATCTAATAAATTTAGTTATTTGATTAATAGAAAAAATTGATCAATTTAACTAAATAATAAATATTATTTAATTAAATGGTTAGAGAAGAAGTTATTTAGGAAGAATAATGTTAGTAATCAAATTCAAATGTGTAATATCGATTAGGAATATTTAATTGTCTACAATATGAGGAGACACCTTGAGAATATGAGAGCAACTAAAACTGTTGTTAGTACCTCCATACCTACACCTCAAAGCCAAGCTAGAACTAGCCACCAAATAAGTATTCCTTTGAATACCTCTCATGTAACTATGTGGTGTAATCCTCAACCAAAATACTACTACACAAAATTTGACTAGTGCAGCCTATAATGAGAAATGCCTCATTTGGAGGTGTAGGCCCTTCTAATTTACGAAGTAATCCAGGCATGAGTTATACTCCTATGAGCTCTAATTTCTTAGTTGTCTCTCAAATAAATACAATTCAATGCCAATAGTTACAACAAAATACAAATATGGGAAGTATGTCTTAGCCCACATTTGTGGGATAAAATCTAGGAGTTTGAAATTATGTGACAAACACCCAAGGACAATATCAGATTGATCCTCAGGTGAAAAGTGGCATTCCACCATATGTGGAAAATAAATATATCCCCACACAAAACAAACCACATGTACAAAAAAATATTCCTCAAAAATAGGGTGGTTATTAGAACTTTGGAGGAGGAAATGTTCATGGAAGAAGACCACTACAGATGGATAGGTATAGACAACTTGATTCTAGGGGAATCCCTGGATGCCCTAATAAAGTTCCTAATAAAGTGATGCAGTGTCTTTCAATATTTTTAAGAAGTGATGCAGTGACTACTTAAGAGTACTTAAGAACCTTTTTGAAGTTGCTAGATGACTTTGAGGTAGAACATCAAGATGTTGTCATGAATTTATTTAGGAAATCTTTGACTGGTGAGTCTAGGGATTGGTATATAAATTTTCGTAATGGTGGTATTGTATCTTGGGAAGACGTCAATAGGGTATTCAGAGAATACTGTGGAAATAATATTGACCCTAGATTTTCAATTAATGAGTTCACAAGCATCAACAAGGGGTATAATGAATACATTGTAGAGTTCAATGCAAGGTTTAATAGGATCTTTAACAAGGTCCCTTGTGACATGAGGGCCCACAATTCTATGTGTTTATTCTTGTATTTCAAGGCTTATGATCCTAAAATTAGTTATGAATTAAGGGATAAGAATCCTCAATTATTGAGAGATGCATTCAAAACTATAGTCCATATTGAAAAAAATAAAGCTTGGGGAAAGGTCAACAAAATATATTCAAGGTCTTGAGCTCTTGGCTATGTGCAGGATCATGATAGGCCAAAAAGTGGCAATATGATGGGTATTTGTAGGGTATGTGGCTGACACCTTTTTTTTACCCAAAATTGATGAAACGAAAAGGGTTTTTAAAGAATATTCTCAAATTTACACCAATATAAATTATCCCTTACTTTGAATTTATTAAATAATTATTATTTATTTTCTACTTGAATTATGACTAAAGTCCTGATTGATAGGCTGATTGAATTTAACATCTATATCTTTCAAACAATATCACATTTTTTGAATCTGAAACATACGTCACATTCTATGCTTTGCATACTATAGGATTTAAAAAAAAAAATGAATTTCATGAAGTTTTGACCAAGTTAAGGTGGTTAGACATACAAATTTTTAGATTTTTTAAAAATTGCAATAAAAATTTCATAATTTATTATTTACTTGGAAAAAAATTACAAAAAAATATGCATCACATCTAGACATGAGTCCTCTACTTATATCTAAAATCTTATAAAAAAATATTATCATTTTATTGTGGTTAGGGTGGTTAGACAAATACCTACTTCTTATTTTTTCCTTGAAATTTAAGTACTATTGTATTAAAATTTCAAATTTTTACCAAATAGATTTTTTTTTTTTTTAAATAAACCTAGTAGATTAAAAACTACATTCAATTTTCTACAGATTCTATTCTTACATATTTTTGAAATAATATAGATAACTTATTCAAAATTTTATGTCAAGTTTCCTAACTCTGATTTTTTTAAAAATTTTGCCACTTAAGGGCCTATTTTTTCCATGATGATCCTGCACATACCCTCTTGCAAAATTTTAAAGGTCACCAAAACAAAATGATAATACCTTCCAAGGATAAGCTTGACATAGTAATTAGAACCTTGAATGATCTCAATCACAGGGTTGTAATAAATGACAACGGTTCACCTTATGATAAACCAAATTATCAAAGGAAAGAGAGAATACCAAGGCTTTCAAATCAACCATACAATACATATTGGAACAATGGTAGGCCTATCTAGAATAATCAGAGGAATGTGAATAATAAAGAAACCCATGATCCTTTGAAAAGGAGTAATGCAAACTTTATGGAAGATACTCCTTGGTGTGACCCTTGTTAGTTTCCACACTCTTCTTAGCAATGTAGGGTTGAGTATAGTCATGAATCATACAATGATTGTGATGATTCACATATGGATGGTCAAGGAATAAGCATGCTATATGGAATTTGGGACCAAGTGCTGATGAATATTCTTTAGAAGGAGGATGTTCAGAGGTTGATGTTAAGGACAAAAGACTAGAAAATCATTCTTATCATCATCAAGTTTTCTTTGATGATAAAAATGACAACATTTCCATGGTGAATAACCTAGAATTAGAAACAACGATTAGACTTAGAAGAACTTTAGATGAAGAGATCATATTATTACCTATTTTTTTTGTTGCATAGGCTAAAAGTACTTATAATCTATGTAATTAAACAATCAACAAGGATCAGGGAAATCTGTCAACCTTTTTTATATAAGAAGGAAAAAGTGATATTAAAGGGAAATCCCTTATAAAAAAAAAGGAAATCAAGGAAAATGATGCTAATAAATATGAGAATCAGAATGTGTCTCCACTTGTTAAGGCCAAGTATCAAAAGGAAAGGAATGATCAAGAAAACAACAAAGCTAAGGTCACTAAGAAAAATAAATCTGAAAATAAGCAAGGAAAACCCAATGAGAAAGTTGCTTTAGGATATGACATCCCAAGGTATAGTAATATGGATATGATTCAAATCTTGTCACAGATCAAGGTATCAATTCCTTTATTGGAAATGATGAGGATAAAGGAGCACAAGGAAAAATCACTTTCCCTCTTTGCTGGTACATCTGCTACTAGTAATGAAGGGAAATAAACTACCTCTATTGAGAAAGCTAAAGGAAAAGTGAATGAAGTTGAACCTAATGGAACTCACATTGAGTTGAATCAAGTATTTTTAAGTGCCACCCTAACCCTTAGCCCTAATCAAATATATATGTTTTATGTATCCTTGCAAGTGAGTGATAAGTTGATAAAAAATTCAATGATAGATTCTTGAGCAATCATGAAGGAGCTAGGGCTAAAAGCAAGTCAAATGTATGGAAAATGTTTTTCCATGCATTTAAGGGAGATCCCTATGGTTGGGGTAGTAAATGAGGTCCCATTCAAGTTATCACCTTTCCCTGAAAAGGTCTATGTTATGAGTGCAACTATTACTAATATTCCTTCTCAACATGGAATGTTATTATCAAAAGGGTGGGCAGCAATAGTTGAGGGAAGTATGAAGTTATAGCTCTCTTATTCTACCATACCTATGAATAGTAGGGAAGTCAAGTTAATTAGGGAGAAATAGCTCAAAATACAATTGAATATGCCTACCCACATGAAAGTGTGCACTTCATTGACATAGAAATGGAAAAATCCAAAGTTGTAGATGTAGAACCAATGGAGGACAAAGATTCACAAGTAGTTGAAGAAGTGAAGAAAAATTCTCAAGAAGATGGCCTTTGGGCTATGTACTTTGATGGGGCCTATTCAAAAGAAGGATCCAATGCATGGGTGATTCTCATATTAGCAGAAGGTAAATCTTACAAGTACTCATTAAAATTTGAATGCACAAATAATGTTGCTGAGCATGAAGCTCTTCTATTAGGATTGAATATGGAAAGTAAGCATAAAATCAAAGAGGTTAAGTTTTTTTTGTGATTATGAGTTGGTGGTGTCTCAAATACGAGATAAATATGTGCCAAAGAAAAAAATACTAAAACAATATAGAAATATTGTTTGAGACACAATTGAAATGTTTGATGCATTTTTTATTGAGTGGATAGAAAGGTAAAAAAATGTCATGGAAGACCTCCTAGCTAACATTACCTTGAGACCTGACAATATAACTATAACTATAATATCAAGAGTTGAGGTTAAAGTGAGGCCTTCTATTCAAAATAACATTAAGAACTGCCAGGTATTTATTAATGATAAGGACTTGTTGAAATTCCTACATTTTATCGATGAGTATCACAATCAAGAAATTAATTTCTAGAATTTTATGGAGAAAATCGATGGAAAGGATACCATTTTTGGAAATTTGAGGTAATCCAACTCAAGACCAATAAAATCCCAAAAGGATTGGTAGCCCTAGAAAGATTTTTTGATAACTCATGTCAAGCAAAATTCTACACATGAACAAGACTTAGAGGAAATCAATTTGGGGACTAAGAATGCACCTAAAAGGGTGTATATTGGTAAGAAGCTCAACCTCACAATTAGAATAATGTTGATTTATCTACTTAGAAAATACAATAATGTGTTTGTGTGGTCATATGATGGCCTAAAGGCTTAAAAAGAGGATCTATTCTAGCATGAAATCCCTTTGAAGCTAGGTGCAAAGACTTTCAAGTAGAAGCAGAGACCAATAAACCTTACTTTGGAACATAAGATGTAGCAAGAGCTCATGAAGCTCGGAGATGGTGGAATCATAAATCCTATCAAACATTCCACCTGGGTATCACAGTTGGTGTTAGTTAGGAAAAAGAATGGAGATATCAAAATGTGCATGGATTTTAGAAATTTGAACATATCTTCATTAAAGGATAACTACCTATTGCCTAATATGGAGGTAATGTTGCACAAGGTTACTAGTTGTGAGCTCTTCTCTATGATGTATGGGTTTTCTGGCTACAACCAAGTAAAGGTAAAAGAGTTAGAGTAGTATAAGATTGCGTTCACCACCCCATGGGGTACATATATCTCTGTAAGGATGCCTTTTGTCTTAACTAATGTTGGAGTTGTATTCTAAAGAGCTATGGATGTTGATTTTTCAGATTTCATAAATATATTCATGACTATCAGGATTAACCAACTAAAAAAGTTAGATGAATTAAGAAGGATAGCACAAAATTTCAACTTGAAGAAGTAATTCCAAGTTAAATATCTATTTGACAAGAAAGCTAAAGATAGGAATTTTTTTGCAGGAGACCTTTTTTTAATGTGGAATGCTAGAATTCAAAATAAGTGAAAACATGGTAAATTCGAGGCCCTCTAGATTGGCGCTTATTTCATTTATGGAAATCATGGTGAAAATTCATATTGTTTGCAGAATGTGAAGGGAGAATTGTTGCAATTTCCAGTGCATGGATAGTTCCTCAAACACTACTTTTTATAAGGACATATCCATGCACATTGTACTATAGGGTATGTGCAGCAACATGATGGGCCAAAAAGTGGTGATATGATGGGTATTTGTAGGGTATGTGGCTGATGACTTTTTTTTTACCCAAAATTGTTGAAATGAAAAGGGTTTTTAAAGGATATTCTCAACTTTCCACTGATATAAATTATGTTTTACTTTGAATCTAATAAATAAATATTATTCATTTTCTATTTGAATTATGACTAAAGTCTTGATTGATAGGCTAATTGAAAAACATCTATAGCTTTCAAATGATATCACATTTTTGGAATCCAAAATATGCATCACATTCTATGCTTTGCATACTATAGGATTAAAAAAAGAAAAATTGAATTTCATGAAGTTTTGACCAAGTTAAGGTGGTCAGACATACGATTTTTTATATTTTTTAAAAGTTGTAATAAAAAAATCATAATTAATTATTTACTTGAAAAAAATTACAAAAAAATATCCATCACATCCGGACATGAGTCCTCTACTTATGTCTAAAATATTATAAGAAAATATTATCATTTTATTGTGGTTAGGGTGGTCAGACAGACACCTACTTATTTTTTCCCTAAAATTTAAGTACTACTACATTGAAATTTAAAATTTTCACCATTTTAAAAAAAAATAAATAAACCTAGTAGTTTAGAAACTACATTCAATTTGCTAAAGATTCTATTCTTACATATTTTTAAAATAATATAGATAACTTATTCAAATTTTTACGTCAAGTTGCCTAACTCTGATTTTTCTAAATTTTTTGCCACTTAAGGGCCCGTTTTTTCCATGATGATCCTGCACATACCCTATAGTGTATCTATATTTTTGGTCATGGTTGGTTTTTGGTTTTTGGTGGTTTGATCTCCCAAAAATTTCTAAATCCTTGCTCTATTTCTGTAAATAGTCATCCTCAACTAGAGCCACTAGTGGAGTTTATAAAATCTATGGTCATTTTAAAATGCTAGGGTCTTTGAGGTTTTAAAATTTCTCAATTGAATTTAATTAGGGTTGTTAGTTCTTCAACTTAGGGCTTTCTAAAACCCTATTATCTTAAAACCGTAGCATCTTATGTTTGGTCATTGACATCTTTAACTTTTTTAATAGTCTTCAAGTTATAACTTAAGGGTATCGATGTCATATGTTATGTGTCCCCCTTCTTTGATAGGAAGTGACCCTTTGATGGATTTATTATGTTTTAATTATTATCCTTCCTAAGTCTCTATCTGAGCCTTTATAAAATTAGCCAAGTCAAAACTTTTCCAGTCTTTTGATATGTTTTCAAAACTGTGCCGATCATCGCCATGGTTTTAGAACCTTTTCTTTTATAAAAAAAGTGCACCCTTTAATTAATTTTGTCATGAATATGTTACACCTTTTCCATTTTTATTCATCCATTACCTAAGAATGGCCCCATTTTATAAAAAAACATTTGTGCATGTGTTGATTATCCTTACTTAAGTTATCTTGTCCTTGCTAAGTGTCAAACATGTGATGGTTCCATAACTCATTGCACTCATCCTTCACATCACATTTCATCTTGTGTATACTTGTTTCCTTCATGCTAAGTGTGATGGAACCATTCATTCCATTTGTGGGGTAGGTGTCTCAATCTTGTGCTATTGCAGTATTCATATGTATTGCAGGTCTACTTGCCAAGCATATACACAAAATTGTGATGTGTGATGGTAGTTTTCCATCACAGTGTTTCCTCGCATCATAAATTCAATTCATGTGGTCTTGTTGCTTGGTGCAATGTGTGGTGAAGGTCATAATTGTTTGACATGGTAAGATCATGTTCCATCACAAGGGTTTGATGCATTGTGTTTGTGTTTCATGGAGACTAAGGATTTTTTGCGATATGCAATGGATGATATGAAGAGTAAAGGGAAAGTACATGCCAAGGGAATAAAATTGTGGAAAGGTGGTAGCATCCCATTTCCCTATAGGGGTGATGGTGGGCCCTCAATCTTGCCCAACAGGAGTGTGGGGAGGTGACAAGTTTCTTTGTTGGACCAAGGACATGGGTTTATATGCATGGTTTCAATGACTCATATTTGAGGGTGATGATCAAATGATCATCGCATTCCTTCTTCACATCATTATTTCTATTATTGACCACATGGATGATGTACGATATGTGATGTTTGAAAATTAATGGCTACAATAGGAGCATGGAGGATCTAACGTTCATTGTATAGGTAATTCACATCACTGTTGTGAATTATGCCATGTTGGGGCAATATGTGATGTGCAATGGAGGAGGGAATATACAAAAAGAATATTCCAGAAATAAATGTTTATTAATTGTTGAATCGCATGGACTTAGGTCATCATGATTGTGTTCCCCGACTGATAGAGGGAAGTTGTGATATGTTAAGGCTACACATAGGTTGTTCATCTTGAATCCCATGATGATCAATGGTTGTGTTTTAAACTTCACCTTGGGCATGATCTTGACCATCAATGTTTGATATGATGAACAACATTCAAATGAAAATGGCCAGCTACTCCAATTCATGGGAACATGCCAGAAGTTATTGCTTGGTAATATTCTAAGAAACCAAATCGAATCTAATCAACACTGGATCAATTTTTTGCACTATTCCAACATTGTATTTGTTGTTTGGGTGGCACCATTAATCCATGATGGGTTGTAGAGGTCAAATTATCTTTTCAGGGTATGTTTTCATAGATTTTGTTGTAGATTTCATAGGGGCTCCATACTTGCATTCATTATTTTCATCATCCTATGGTGTGATCGAGATGTCAAAGCCTTTATGGCTTGTTTTTTGCTCTAGTTTGGTGGTCAATTCAAATGTTTTGAAATATGATCATAGTTCATCTTATGATCATAGTTCATCTTTCTAGAAACCCTAGTTGGGTTAGGGTTAGGATTTTGAATTCAAATTCTGAGTTATTCCTGCACTATAAAGAAAAAATTTGTTTCCATTCAAAGGTTTCTACCTTTTTTAGTCTTTTTATGTCTTCTTCTTAGGTTGTATAGTGTTTTTCTTTTGTACTTAGAAATCAAATGTTGTAAACTATTCTCTATAATAATATTAGATGACCTAAATGTTCATTTCATTATGCTTAGTGGTGTATA
>VDFB02387491.1:0-17763 GCA_007258455.2 Sequoia sempervirens | reverse complement strand
ATTTAAGTTAACTTTTTGTAAAATTGTGTAAAATCATTGTGGAGCTTTAAACACATGATTAGGGCTATAATGTCCCCTTTTTAGCGTGATCCTGTTTTATGATGGTTTAGCCTATTCCTGGCCCTCGTAGGCTAACACAGATGGTTAGAGGGTCCCTTTTTGGCAGTGATCAGCGTGTTTTCTTCTCTAGAGTTGTGGGTGGTTCAGGTTTGGCCTTCGTTTGGTGCTTCAAGGCTCAGTTGTACATACTTACTATTTATAGTAAGTCATTCAACCAATGTTTCTATTTATAGCAGAGCATCCGAACGTGATGGGTTGGCAGTGTCGATCCTGAAGATTAGTTGGTTTGATGAAATAAGTAGTCATGTAGACATGGAGACATTAAAAAGGGGGCCATTTTATAATTAATGGCTGGGTGCCAACTCCAAGGTATTATTTTAATATTGTCAAAGTGCAAATGTTATATCATTTAAATGATCCAAAAAGGCAAATTAGGGATTGACCCCCTTGAGAAGATTATATAAGGAGGCAAAGTGAAGTGCGATTCATTCATTGAGCATTTGATATTTTGTCTTCTGTGTTTTCTTTGGCGTTTGGAGAGGGGAACCCAAGGGTTTCTGCATATCCAGAGCTTTTCGGCATTGAAGAGCATAGCTTCTTCATTGTATCAGCATTCTGAGGTTGTGAAACTATCAGCTGAAGATTGCTTAACTGTTGGCTTCATCCAGAGGTCAAGTTTGTGCAGATTGGAGGAGATTTATCAAGGGTTTCAGGCAGATTGTCATTGTGGGAGGTGAACTTCATGAGAGCTGCATTTTATATTATTTATTTGGCATTCTCTAGGCCGTACAGCCTGTTGACTTCCAGCCGTACTATCATCAAACCCTAGGTGTATTTTCTCAAGGCTGAAACGCCTTGCCTTTTGGTGTCATTTCACTTCCATCATGAGCGGCTGTGACCATGAAGGGGTTTTGTGGAGTTCTTGAGGTGGAGAAACTCTTGTTTGCAGCAGTTCGAACCGTTATCAGTCTTAGCAGTTGCTGCCAGCAACTTCAGCAGTACGTCTTGTAAAGGAGGTCAATCATTTGCTGCAAATCAGGTTTTACTATCATTAATATAGGCGCCATTGCATTGCATTAGTTATTGCCATATTGTAGCTACAGTTGCATATTTGGTATAAACCATGATAGAGGCATTTGTTCATAATCAGATGTAAGCCAAGAGTCTTGGCCAATGCATTCATTGTAATCAGCACATGAGCATCTCATACTTGGTCTATGCATTCAATTAAGAAGGAATAAAGACGCATGGTAATTGTTTGACAAATTGTCATATGCTGTAGAGGAAGTTTTCGACCCTTAATGTGCATGCCAAGTGTTTGTAGTAATGTCTCTCTTGCTGTAGGTGCATTTTCAGTATCATTTCAATCTTTTAGTTGCATTGTAAAGTATAAATCTGTAGTTGTATTGCACATTCATCTTATATCAGTCATTGGCATCTCTTAGTTCAAGTTTTTATGAATGCATATGCTCTATAACAACATCAAGTACACACCAAAAATACAAGCAAGCAGGAAACTATCACCGGGAAGTGCTGAGTTTCAGTTGGGGAGAACATAGGGTTCTTACAAGGGCATTCTTTAATCCCATGAAAATAAAGTGCCAAAAATCAGTCTTTCTAGGGGGCTTTACATTGAGTGGCTTTTCTAAGGGAAGCTCTTCTTTCTTCGCGTTGTGTTCTTGCTTTTTTTGTGATTAATCAACTATAAAGCCCTACTCTCACATCTTATAGTTTTTTTACATGAAAGGTAAAATAACTATATTATTGTGGGTTAATTGTTTTGTATAGGATACTTAGGGAACAAAACTAAAAGCATAATCAGATCCAGACAAAACTTAATTGGTTTAACAAATGTGATGAAACACATGGGTTCTTTTGTTTGTTGCAATATTACATCAATAGTAAGTAATAAAGTCATAGCATGTTACATAAAGGTTAGCAAATAAATGTTTGTTTTTAGCTAGTGAATAGATTAAGGTGGTTGGAGAGTTGGTTCATGAGAAAATGCATGGCTTTAAAAGCCATTGGAACTTTTTAATTAATAACCTAAAAAATATACAATCTTATATAGCGTTTTGCACATTTGATATGGTATTAGAGTGATGGTGGCCATATGACATTTATCAAACAATTACCAATAACATGTTAGGTATATGCTATAAAGAAATTCACAGAATGCTCGGTAATGTGGCTGAAGAATTTTGTTTTTCGTGAGTAAGATGCTAAGCAAAACCCTATTGGCATGAAGAGAATGTAAAGCCACTTGGGGTGTTTGTAGAGATTGAAGTAGATAATTATCTGCTGCAATATAATTTGGTACTATGTAACGGCTCAAGACGACTCTAGAAGTGCGACATGTTTATGAATTTTTATGTTAATTTCGTACAATTGCCTTAGAAGCCTTGCAAAGATTTGGGTTTGATAGTAGTAGGATTGTGCTTACAATTGGCGTGGTTCACTGATCCTAGGGTGGGGGTTATCACGTCCCCTTCTTTGTATAGTATTGAGACCTTATCCCTGTTTCTCGTTTTTCCTAGGTGGGGTGGTAAAGAGGGAAATAATTAAATAATTAAATGAGTAGTTGAAAAGTAATTTTATGTTATGTTCTAAAAATGTGATTTATATTTAATTATTTAAAAAGGTTGTTATAAGAGAGTTTCAAAAATGTTGTTGCGCCCAACGTCCTAAAAGTGAGTGCTCAAGAGGGCTTTTTTAATATTTTATAACTTTGAGGGATAAATGAAATAAAAGAATATAATAAGTGAGTTCTCCTATTGCATAAGGACAAAAACTCTTTAGCAAGATGGTTTCAAGGATGAAAACTCTCCTAGCCATATGAGTGATTTCAGCTACAGATCATCAAAGTGTTGAATGCTTATAGTTTCAGAGAAAGTTTATTGTGTTGCTCTAATTCAGTTTCGTTTCCAGAATTTTGTTATTGAAAGTGAAATCATTTTGGTTTGCTTGCATTGAAAATTGTGCAAAGGATTATTATATTTATGTAGGCTGTACCACTAATTTGCTTTGCTGAATGAATGAAAGGGAAGACTTAATCTTGACCGTGCCTCTCCAGCAGGCTGTACAATAGTTGTTGAAGTGCTATAAGTTAATTGTAGATGGATTAGTATGGTTTAGGGTGCTGAAATCGGTGGTAAACATCTCTGTTTTCAGTTTGTGCATCTATTGTTGGTAGTACTTTCTATCTTAGGTTGTACCATTTCCAGAATAGCTTGGCCATACATTATTTGGGGAAGTGGCTTTTGGGTTTGGATGAATTGCAACTTGTTATTGTCTAATCTCAACAAGAAATCTCTGCTGTATAGTTTGCTACAATAGACATTGTTTGTACATGTCTTTACTTTGTGCTATTCCATTAATAGGGCCATACGATTTGTAAAGACCCTTGCCCAAAAAGTCGTAGTTTTCACGAATATATCCAGTTTGACAATGCAAGCATTTTGTCAAACCATTTGCTTGCTTGCTGATCCGAGTTGTTTTCAATGGGTATTCAAATAGAAATTGCATATAGAAAATTCATCATATGAAGAACCTCAATATTATCAATGATTTAGCATTTCCATTTAATCTTGGCATCATAGAAATATATGAAATTGATAACAGCAAAACATTACTGGATAAATAACTTTCATGTTCACAGTTGTCACCAACAATTGCACATATCTGATATTCAATTTACAATACAGAGCATTCAGTGTAGAAAGTTCTGAGTAAATAGCAGCACCTTATGAATCACTATAGCCAACATTACACAACTTCAATGTATGGCAGGTAGATGATAATAATAGCAGATCATCCCCTTCATAAACTCCACGCACCCATTGGCAGCAAGGAAATATACATCAACTTCTGAAACTAATACTCACGCTTGGCACAAAGAAGGCTGTCTGGTAATCAAACACAGCTCTTCCAAGTTAGCTGCTACTCCCTTATATTCTTGAATCCACTCATGATGCAGTCGCTGGTATGTATGGCTGTAGACATCTAGCTCCAGATTGCAGAAAACTCACGACACTCCTCCATATGCGATGGGCATTCATCAATGATAGGCGATGCTAAAGGAAAGATATCAGCACTTTGCAAGTGTTATCGACCCCTTCAAACAGCAACAAGGGTGGCACCCAACATTATGTTATACGGATCCCAATTAATTCCCAATCATTCCCTTCACAATACCAAACTGTAATCTGAGCTAGTTGATGGATTAGGCTCTGAATGGCTGTAGGTATATATAATAAATTATCTGATAGGAGCTGCAATAATTTAACTCCCACCTCAGCAATGGACCCTTCCTTAGTGTAGGACAACCCTGAATAAAGAGGTGTGATGCAGATAGTGTCACAGTTTCTCCTTAATATGCTGTGGCTAAGGTATGGAATGGAGCAGCTGTCAACAAGCTCAAAACCCACGATTTTCCTTAACTTTTCCGCATCCAAACTTACACCCATACAATATTATAAATATCAAATCTTCGCGTAACCTGCAGTGAGTTAAGTGCCATGATTTCCCTTGTAGGTATAAACTTTCCCACTAACAATGACACTGGTATTAAAGTCTGAAAATGATGCAATGCACTGCATAACTGCAGCTATTAAAATAAAATATTAGAGTAATATTGGAGGCTTTTCCCTGAAAATAACCTGTATCCTTATATTCTCCCGCGAACCTGGAAATTTGTCTTTGAAAAAGACTACAAATTTCGAAACCAAATGTTATTATGCAAATGCGAGAAACTTGGATGATTTCTCCTGTTATCAACTAGGGAGGAATCTTTCACCACCTAGGGTTTCAGACTCTGAAGAGCTCCACCAAAATACCAAAGAAAATAATAAACCAACAAAATACACAAATGAGCTCACTTCCCCTTTTATCACTTTTTGAAACCCCATTTGAAATTTCCCGCTCAAATCATTAAACTTCCTTTTAATAAAGTGACATTATAAAATATCTTTTAAATATTTCCTTAGCATCACTTTATAATAATACTTTAAAGTTTAATCTAATTATTTAATATTACCTTTTTAAATATACTTTTTGCCAGACAATATTAAATAATTAAATTAATGTCTGTTTGGCGAGCTAGAAAATGGGGACATTACACAATTCAATTAGTAGCAATTTAGTGACAGTTTATAGTTTGGGTTTTAGCTCCTTTTTTTAGAGGTATCAATTTTATTTTTTAGTTTTTGGAGCAATGTTTTCTAGCTTAGTGTATTTTGTAGAATAATTATTTGAAGTGTAGTTTACTTTCATGAATTCAATATTGTAAAAAATTTGACAATTTACAACCAGTAGTTTGTTTATTATTATTAATACCTTGGATAGTTCCTTGGTGGATCCATACTATTATTGTAAGAAGATCTTGGACAGTTCACTCTTGGACCCCTTTAATTTCATGTCAATATCCACCAATTTGGCGTTGATTTAGAATCAGATGATATAGTTTGCCATTTTGGCATTGATGCATTTCTACATGTTATATGCTCGTTTTGCATAATTGAAAATTGTATATCATTATTGCCATTTTGGCATCCATTGATTCTGTCAATATGATGATGTTGTAATTTGATCAAGTAGCTGCCAATATGTTGCTTGTTATATTTATTGTCCTCATTCTAGTCTCTATATGCTCTCATCTTGTCCACATTGGGAACTTGGTGACTGGAAAGAGCTAGAATTTGAGTTGATTGTTCAAATTTAGCTGATTTTATTAATGCCTGCCAGTGGATATTGTAAGGGTTGGCTTTGCATGACATCACATTTGATCATCTGGCCAGTACCTTGATTTCCCTCATTATATATAACGTACATGATTGTGATTATATATTAGTGGGGTAAAAAAACATTTAGAGAAGCTAATTTTGGCTATTCCAAGATCGGCCTACCTTAGAAAGCACACCTGCTAGGCCGCGTTCCTTTGTGGTAGTTTGATTTTAATTTGATATGTATCAATTTTCGCTTTATTCCCTAAATCACAGCATTCCATAACAATATACATAAAGGCAACACTCAGTTTGTGTGCCCAAATGGTTATTATTTAATTGTAGCCCGACTCCTTTATGATTAGCACTAAGCCCGACCTATATGGAAATGGAAATAAATTAAAGTTAAATATTTATAGACTACGATCCTCATAAAGTGGCCGACTACATAAGAAATCTTCCAACCCATGTTTTAAAGGGATGCGCTTATAAGGAAAGCACTTATGATTAAAACAACAATATTAGTAATTAAGGGACGCCTCCCTTAATGAGATATGCCTATTCTCATAAAGTCGTCCCTTCTCATATGAGATGCCTCTCTTGGGAAAATAATATGGTATAAGAGGAAGATAGGATGAGAGTTGGAAAGGAAGAAAAAAGAGGATGGAACATAATCATATTTAAAAGCAGGGAATATGATAAATCAGTCCAATTAAGGGCAGAATTCAGAAGTATAACAGCAGAAATATGAATATATTATAAGTAGATTTAAAAGGGTAGAATATGCAGATTTAAACAGGAAGAACATACGGATCAAGAAAGAGATCCAAAAATAAATAATCATCTGCATTCAGGAAGGCAGCAGCCATTGAATTACATTAAGGACGAAGTGCGGCATCAAGCAATGGAGGCAATGCCTATATATATAACTCCCCTTATATTTTAATCTAGATTAATTGAAATTGCTAACTATTTGAAGGCCTTATTATGATTTGATTTAACTGGCTAGCTCATTAGCAACCAGGCATAGATTGCAGAGGAAAACACGATTAGGAAGGGAAAGACCCAGTTCCGCCACAACAGACCACCCCTGTTGATGGCAAATGAAATCACCAGCCATGGGTGATTGCCACGCCTTTGGCTTAACTGTGATGAAACAGTCCTAATTACTACAATGTAAGGGTGCATCCAACCTGCGCGATGGAACGAAGTCAATTTAAACAGGCGCGGATTACAGCGTTTCCGGCTAGTTTGCGAATGATCACCCACTTCACATATGCGAATTCAACCCCGTTGATGGGTAACCCAAAGTGCCCTGCCACTTAAATGGCAGCGGTGACGTACACGCCTGACTGCATTTAATAAACCCGCATATGCTTTCCCTTCCAATTCATGATTGCGTTACAAATTGAAACCATCGGGATGGAATCTTAATTAGGTAATGTCGTTATTTTATATTAATTTGCTGTCTGGCTTCATCTCTTGTGTAATGGTGAAGTACTTAATTTTGCAATTATCATATTTGTAAAAAAAATTATATTGTTGGAATTGTTACTTTTGGGAAAAATCAGGCATACCCCAACTAGGGGACATTACACGACACAACCAACTAATGATCATGTCTTCGTACACTCTTTATTCATCCCTTGGCAGTTGATCACGCTATCTAGAGAGGTTTAACAATTTAGCTTCGAGTTGGCTGTGTTGTGGATCCTTTTCTATTGTGTATGCCCACATGGATTCTCTATTGCTTGTTACAAAAGCTTCTTTGTAACCGTTTTTCTTCTCTATGGTCCATTCTATAAGTCCTTTGTGTTGTTGTTGGTTGGAGTTAATAATAATACATGATATTTAAGTTGTATGATCGAAATTTTTGCCAATCAAAAAATCTCAAAACTTCATTTTTTTGAACATTTAAAGGTGCTTTAGAAGTATTAGAGTTTACTAAAAAAAGCATAGTTATCGGGAGACGTAGGGTATTGGTACGGGGAAGGGGGCGCCAATCAAATTAGGGTACATGAGTCAAATGAATAAGGAGATGACAGCTATAGAAAAAAGTTATGTATTAGTCAAAGTATTGTTGAAGGGGCATGGTATTACTAAACTTGATGTTTTATAAGATTTTCAAAAGCTCAAAAGTGGCTGAACGTGTATAAGAAACATGTGCTGGTAAAAATCCAAAAGGATCAAAATGAACAAGGAGAAATAAATTGGTGGTGAAAATTTAAAAAGTGGTAATCGAAGATTAATGAATATGTTGAAATATGTTAATTGAAAGTGGAGACATTTGTTACTAAATTTTTAAAGTGTTGAAAAGAGAAAGGGATGAGCATAAGTATTGTGATCTAAAAAATAAAGGAGGTGTTTTTTCATTGAAAAGGGAAAATTGTTGAAATTTTTGAACTTAAGTGGAGAAATTGTTAATTTTATGATCAGATTTAATGCACAGAAATTTAATTCAAAATCAGACACAATAACACAGCAGATACCCTGGGAAAACCCTCCACTTGAGGGAGAAAAACCCAGCAACAATATATCACTTATATATTGAATGTCAACACGAAATGTCTCCTTTACAAGAGGCCGATAAGAGGGCCAAATAGAAGCATCACAGACAGATGCAAATACAGATGCAAACAGATGTAGTTCGCTGATTAGAGATTCAGCCTTCAATAAGTAACAATCTGCTCTCTTATAGAATTCGCAATCTGCTCTTCTTTCTAACTCGCACTTGTGAATGAATAAACTATGAATGATCAACTCAGCCTTCTATGATGAACCGAACTGATCTGCTCCTTTCTCTTAATTTGCGCCTTAGACCAATGATGAACAATGAACGGAATGGATGATAAAAAGGATTACAAATGAGGATATATATACATGCTTGAAAGAGGATGCACCTCTTCACTATCTCCAAGTCGGCCTTCACATGTAATATAATATTTACTAATTAAGAAGTCGGCCACCAATGAAGTGAAGTCTTCTTCATAAATAATCGCGCCTAGAGGAGAGAGAGGTCAGCCTCAAAACAGGTAACTCTTCACTAATAAAATTGTGCCTTTAGATGTTTATAAATTAAATAGCCCTCATTTGCTATCATTTATTTATCGCGTAAGGGCAACAATCGAGTGGCTGGCTAGTCACGAACGGTTGTAATATAAAACATCAATGTAGTTGTTAGGATTTGATTTTAAAAGGGTGTATCATTAGTAGGAGATGTGAAAGCTATATTGCAACGGATGCATTGTCAAATGGACACCTTTCTCCTTTTGAAAATGGTTGGAATTTCTTATGTTTGTGCTATTAAAGTGTCTAATGCTACATTTGGTGGATAAGGTTTAAGAAAGTGAAAGAGGAGGCCAAAGGACAATAGAAGGATGGGGGCACATTCGCATCTTGAGTTAGCTTGTTGCTTAGAGATTAGGTGCATTACTTGAGAGGCATTAGATCTTCATATTGTTTCCCCTTTTTGGAGCAAGGAGGGTTTGGGGATATGTTCCTTTGTTTTGTACCTGTATATATAGAGTATGTCTTAGTTGATAAGTAGAGTGTTGCATTTTGAATGTGGAATATGTTTAGGTTCATATGAGGAGTGTTGCATTGTGGATAATGTGGAGTGGTGTACTTATGGATGGTGAGTGTGTATGGATTCATAGGTATTGATGGATAATAAGGGCATCCATTGATACATTCAGTTACGTGTGTCCTTGATGGTGTGTGATATTTGGGCTTTTTTTTTCCCTAGTTCAGTACGAGCGTTCTTACCTTTGTTCAAAGTGATGTAATAGGGGGCAACATGGGAATATGACATCAATGGTAAGTTAGCAATAAAGTCATAGTTAGTATGTCAAAATAAAGGTTAGTAACTAAATGTTTGTTAGTAGGTAGTAAATAGTTTAAGGTGGTTAGAAAGTTGGTTCATGGGAAAATGGACGGCTTTAAAAGTCGTTGGAACTTTATAATCAATAACTTGAGAAATAAAACAATCTTACATAGCATATTGTAAATTTGATAATGTCTAGCTATATCTTTAGATCTTTTTTCCCCCATTGAAAATTTGGGCTTACCTAATGATGTAGTAGTCAAGCTAAAATCTTTTTTTGGGAAAATAGATTAAACATGATGTCATCATCGAGAAAATGATCTCATTTGTTTTAATCCAAGCTATTTTGAGAACATTCAAGATATCATTTCACAATTCAAATTACTAAGGTTGCAACTAAAGGACTGTAATATTGAGGAAAAAAGACTCACAACTAGTTCTCAATGAACTCTCAAAATGGGACCTGATTATTTAGCCTTTATTTTTTGTAATCTATGCTACAAAGGATGCTTTGAGTTTTGAATTTTCTAGACCTTCCTTTGATGCTTTTACTAAGAGTCTCACTAAAGATGAAGACATTAATTTAGATAGGTGCACTTAATTGTTCTAAATTATATGCATTGGTTGCAAACCAATCTAAAAAAGGCTTAGAAGGATTTTGGTAGTTTAGATAAGAAGCAAAAGACAAGACCATAAACCCATTCTACTACAAAGACAAAACCATTATCCTCTTATACTTAAAAGGCAAAATAATAGATCTTTGCTTGAAAAATAGTTACAAAAAGCAAGGAAGGTCAAATGTGTTTATTGTATGAAAGGGTTATACCTCAGTTGGCCAAGAACAATAGGTGAGGGTGATGGTATCTTCCTTGATTATGCCATTGCTTGAGGTTCAAATCTCTTGGAGGTGCAATAAATAAGGGATGAGGTTGGGATCATGCCTTAGGTGACTTTGGTGGAATGAATAACCTTTAGTCCTTGGCTTTTAGTCAAAGGGGTTTCCGCCAAAGGCTTGTGCTCTTGTATTAGGTAGCTAAAACAATTTTATTGATTAGATGTAAAACCCTCCAACAAAAATAAATCTGCTTATTGTATGAAGGGGCATGATGAATTCAAATATATGAAGAAATAGGTAGATTGGTTGACTAGTATTCTCAAGAACAACACATAAGTCTTCTTGATTCTCATTCGTAGGGTTCTTTCACCTCTTCTTCCAAATTTGATAAAGGGAAAGTAAGGCACTAACTGCAATTATCTCTTTCTCTTCTAAGTCAATGGATTTTAGATTTTGGTGCTTCACATCACATGGCTTTAAAAGTCATGGGTGACAATACTTTAGTAGAAGTTTGTAAGACTGGATTTGTTGATGTGGGTGATGGAATGTTCAATGATGTTTTTTTGTACACTCCTTGTTAGCAAATTTCTTTTCGATTTATTGGATCACTGCACATGGGTATAAATAAGAGAGTTGAATTAACTTAAGTTTTAGTTCTAATTTGGTGAATAGGAGTTGATGCTCTAGTTGTAGCTAGAAAGGCTAATGATTAGTCCAATTTGTATGCCTTTTGGCACTTTATGCCAAATTTGCCTTTCATTGCACTTCTTACTCATGTTGATAATGTAAGTAAACTTTGGCATGAGTGGTTTGACCATCTTAACTGCTACTATCTTCAATAGTTGAGTTAACATGATATGCCAAAATCCACTGTTTTGATGGTTGTGCCACAAATGTATTATGGGGAAACATCTTGAAGAGAAGTTTGAAAAATAAAAGTCTTGGCAAGCTTCACAAGTTTTAGAATTTGTTCACAATGATCTATCGGCCCTCTTCCCATCTTTGTTTATCAGCAAAGCCTGATATGCAAAAAATGATGATCTAGTGTTTCAAATGATGTTTCAGATTTACGTTATTAGCAAATAAATGTAATTTTCTGTTTTAAAAAAGTGTTTTTTTAAAAAAATGGGCATTTTCTTCATGTTTGGCTGTGGGTTCTCTTAGGCATGGTTGGGTGTTGCCATACCCACAAGGTACCCAAGACAATAGGTCGTGCCTTGGGTGAACATAGATTGGACCTATGCCTGTAGTCCCATTTGATATGATGATGGTGCCCAAAATAATAGAAATTGGAAGACCTACCCACAAGAAACTCAGGACAACAAGGCCATGCCTTGGGCAAACTCAGGTTGGATTGTGCTTGTACCTAAACCCATCTCATTTGGTATGGCATTGATGCTCAAAATAGTAGAACCTGATAACTTAGTCTTTTATGTGATATATTAACATAGATCTAACTTAAGTGGAATTTTTTTTTTATCTAGTATCATTGGGTCAAGTTCAAACCCTTCTTGGTTCTTTAAAAATAAGTTCAAAGTTCAGACTCTTCCTGATAAATTAAAATTAAAGTTCAAAACCTTCTTTATTGATATCTACATGCCATATTGATATCTACATGCCAGCTTATCTCAGTTTCATATACATGTTAGTTTTCCTGTTTGTATGGTGCAGGAGTTATACTCAAAGCTACATTTGAAGTATAAGCGATTGAAGGTTTGAATATCTACACTCACAGTTTTACATCTTGTGTAGCATGACATATATGTATATTTATTAACAATTAATTTGTGTAGTACTTTATGTTCCTTTTACTATGTCTTAGGATTTACTTACCTCTTTTTGGTACATCTCTATAAAGGAAAAAAAGTTTAGTGAAGTCAAGGAATATATTGAAGAGCAAAACAGGAATCTTATTGCATATGCAGAAGGTAATGATCTCCAAAATTCTTGTATTTTATTATTGGCTCTTCTAAATATGTATATGAATATCATGCGAGAATCATTTTATTTACAACGAAACTTTGATTTCTTTCTCCTTTTTAGATCTTGTTCTTACAATGAATGGCTGAGTAAGATATTCATGCTAAAACTTTGCTATGAGATTGAGTGTACATTGGTAGGATTCTAGCACCTGTCATTCTTTGTGAAAAATTCCACTGTCAGGCATGACTATACAGATTTTTATTATTCATAAACTAGATTAATTGCAATGTACAAGACTGTAATAAGTGAACCATTATTCTTTACATTATACAAAATACAAAGATAAAATATTCTATTTACATACTACACTACCATGGAAACAAAGAAATCAAGAAGAAATACGGTTGTAATGATAGGTCACTTATGAATCCTGTTGTAAGTAATCCATTTCAGCACCCTCCATCGTTGTGATAACAGAGTTCTCCTTTGCCCTTGAAAGAGTCAGAAATGGCAAGTCTCATCAGGCAAATGCTTCTTTTGCAAGTTTGTTAAAATACTCGCAACTTCCTCAAGCGTGTTGACTTTGATCAGTTCTCTTTTGGGACATTCTCCACCATTTTCTTTTTTGATTCTATACTTAGTATATACTATATTGATAATTCCCACATGAATGTCCAGCTCTCTTTCTCTCTCTCTTCACAAGTAATTGGTTACATTCTATTTGTTAGTATTATTTTTTTAACTTGTACCTCATCTATGATTTGCACTGTTCTTATGTGTTTGAATATTTGATATATGCAACTAAAGTTTTCTTTTGAACTTTTGTACTTTCCCACATGGAAGCCATGATCAGGTCTTGTTCTGTCTGCTTCGTTTTGTTGTCTTTTTGGTCTTTTCTGAATGGTTGCAAGATCATGGAATGAGGCTTTTGAAGTCATCTGTCATGGTAGAGGGAGAAAGTTCTTAACAGAGAAATTTGTTAAGGTTGAGATCAAGAATACATATGGATACAGAGAGACAAAATTAGAGATACAGTAATATCTGGCGGCAATCTCAGGATTGAAGCAAACAAAGAGAAATATTCAAATTGAAATGCGGAGCCACCTTAGAAATGGTTAAGAAGCACAATACACTACTCATGCGCATAAATCCAGCGCTACGAATTTGTTCGCCGTTTGATGAGGTGCCCTCGCTGGGTTTCGGAAGGTTGTTCGGATTTCCGCCAAGTATATGCAGCATGATTTTCCGGCAAGCGGTAAATGCAAAGTGCTCACCTGCGATGAAGGTTTTGTAGACGCCAAAAAGTTCAAAGCGTATGGAGTAACGGGTACAGGAGTAATAAAGTTCAATTGGTTTTGCGCGTACTTTGGCCGAGTTAAAAGTTCAATAAAACCGCTCCATTTAAATGCGGTGTGTGCTCGTGAAAGGTAAAGATAGCTCTTAATTTTTGATTCAAAAAACAATTACAAGTGATCAATGACTGAAGTTAAAAAGGAAAGAAAACACCTCTACAAGAAATTAACCCCAATTGTATAGTAATAATTGGAAAACAAAAAGATTCAAACTTGGAAAAACAAAAGATTCAAAATTATAAAAGTGGAAAGACAGTTCATAGGTGCACACATCATCAAAGAGGAAGCTGAGTTCAAATTCAAAGTTAGAATGCTTATATAGAGAGATGAGTGCCTTGTTAATTTGAAATGACTAAGGTATATACAAAAGTGTGCACTTGATTCTTTGATATGTGTCTCATAAAGGTGACCTCTTTCTTTTCAAAAGAAGATTCAACTATTAAGTTTCATAGGTGCACTTGAGGTGTAAGTGTGTACCTGTACAAATAAATTTTCACATGAAATCCAAGGTAAAAGCGTGCACTTGAGGCAGAAGCATGCACTTCAAAAAGGGATTAAAGTTTCAAAGAAAAACAAGTGTTGTTTACAGGTGCGTGCCTGGCAAGGAAGTGTACAGCTCTGAGAGGATTCAACTGATTTGATCAATGAAAAGATGTTAGTCCATGATGCGGGTCTGGTGGCTAAGCAAGCACCTCATTAAAGCAAAACATTTTACTTGAAAACCACAGTCCAATGCTAGTGTACATGTGCACATTTGAGGTAGACATACACACTTCTAAGGGAGCTTTGAATTCAAAGATAAAAATACTGTTCACAGGTGTGCATGGCATGAGAAGTGTGCCCTTGACAAAGCAAAATTTAAACTATGCCAAGGCCTATTCTTAATAGGTGTGACTATCCAAAAAATAGCCAACCAATCTAAACTAATGAAAGCCAGGATTTACTAAAATTTTAATGCAGCCATGCCAACGAGCTATTAAACGAAAGACAAATGCTATTTGTGAAGGCTAAAGCAAAGGGTGTTGCCTCTTTAGACGAATATGACTTCAAATTTAGAGTCTCTATGAATCTGATAGTAACTCTAGTTCAAAAGGCATAAACCTTTCAAAACTGAAACAAGTCTGCTATATATGAAATGGAACAACTATTTTAGATTTCTCGTTTTGTAACCAAGTAAACATTGGTATTTTTAGGAGGAGTTGGTGCCAGGTTTAGAAGGGGTCTTATGCATGAATAAACTTTATGCCTTCTTTATTTTACACACAGCAACAGGGAATGCACCTGCAGGCATTATTTTTTGTACAGTTGTAAGTTTGTAACAACAGGTTTCAACAAGGTGCACAAGAGGGTGTTATCAATGGTTTTCGAGCAGGTTTATGTCAGCTCACTAAATTCTTTTGAAGGAAAACTGAAATAATTTGCGAATGCACAGCACTCTTCTTTTAAGCCCTTCCTTTTTCAATCCAAACAACATTCAAAATCAAATCAAAACTGGCGAGGAGCGGTTTGTGAGGTTTTAAAGATTCCAAAAGCGATTTATATCTACCTTGGCTTAGGCTCAAGAGTATTCAAGATGGTGAGACAAGTTTATACATTAAAAGTTCATTCCTTTTCAAAACATGAAGCTCTCACCAGCGTTTCAAGTTATGTTGGTTTATCATCAAGTGGCTTAAGGTTTCGAGGTTCTACCGGCGATCAACATAAAATGTCTTTAAACTCAATTTAGGTTGCCGGTATGGAGAAAAGCTCCACTTTATATTTATGCGCATTAGCTAGCCGTCACCTTTTTTTTTTTTTTTTTTCGGATAGTTACGGTTTTGAGATGCATTATTTTTGTCCATTTTCCCATTGTTGTTCTCCTTTATTTTAGTGGTCTCTATTTTTTAGCCCAATGTTAGCTATTTGAAGATTATCTATTTTTGGATCTCTTGTCGAGCAAGAGATGTAACTTCTTAGTGCTCATTTGTCATAATCTTTGCCATTAGTCTAATTGGTAGTCACACGTTTTTAGACTTAGCATTAGTAGGTAGGATATTTTGTAATAAAACTTACATGTCATGCAAGCAATTATTTAGTGTTATTTTTAACTCAAAATATGTTATTCATTCAATAAAATTTAGCTTGCCCTTTTTATTTCTAAATTAGTGTTGAATATGTTCTGCCTTACGTGTTATTTTGTTTTTATGAGTTAAATATCGCTTAACAATTATTGAATGCTTTGTATTGTAGTAGGTATTCGGCCAGTTCTCTTGTACCATTGAATGCAATTGTTGTGTTTAGTTTATAAAGTTTGGTGTGTGTGTTTAAGTTTATCTAATTTTTATGTGTACTTGCATTGTTTATTCTCTACTTTTAATTGAACGTGTCAGTTCTCTTGTACGATTGAGTGCAATTATTGTGTTTAGTTTATAAAGTTTGGTGTATGTGTTTATTTTTATCTAATTTTTATGTGTACTTGCATTGTTTAGTCATAGGATTTCTTTATAATTAGAAATATAAAAGCCTTTTTCCTTAAGTTGAAGAGTGTGTCAACCTTTTTCTTTAGCTGAATCCAAAAAAGATACACATTTATTTTGATTCAACATGATTGTGCACCACCCTACAAAATGTTGTAAAGGTTGCAAATAACAAGTATACATTGTGCAAATTAGATTAGTTTTTATTTATAGGGAGTTTATGTTGAAGAGCGGTTTTACCACACATCTAATCCGCTTTGTGTTGCATTGAAAGGTGAGAATTAAAACAATAACATAGTATTATAGATCAAAATTAATTATTACTAAATATTAATAATTATAACTTTATATAATATATATATGTATCTTTTTGATATCTCAGAGGTGGTATCCCCATGATCAGTCGGGCTTCTCTTAAGTTTCTGATACCATGTGGGACTACTTTTCCTTTGGGACACACGATTTCCCGATGCTTGCCCCACAACGTGTGCGGTTGGGTGAGTAGAGGCTTGAACCTGCGTCAATCGTCTGTGTCTTTCAACGGCTCGACCAATCGGTCTACATTGCAGGAGCAAATAATTTATAATTATTTCATATATGTAAATGTTTTATTTATTTTAATAAATTGTTTATTAATGTATTTTATTATTATTTTATAGTGGATTGATTTAGGGAGACTATTACAAAGGGTTGTGAGATTAATATAATTATTATTTTAATTTGTCAAGTGAGGGGTAAGGGCTCTCTTCCATTCTTTATCAATAGAATATATATCAAAAAAGTTTCACATGTAGTAAGTTTCCTTGTTAACATGGAATATATCATCCTCTTAGAATATGATTAGAGCATGAAAAAAGGCAAAAAGAGTAGGCCAAACATATATCCAAAGAGTACAAAATGGCCTAGAGAACAAATCAATTCATCCAAGGCACATCTACATTATATCTACTAATATAAATCTATGTATTACCTATGCCATATCTAACTTGTGACTAGACATCATCATCAAGCTTGATATCCTTGGAGTTAAAAGAGCCATCATGAAACATCCCCAATGGATATTTACTCCAGATTTTACCAAATGTTCCACAGGAATTTAAACGAACAGTTTGCATGAAACTAACTTCTATTCATCCAATTAGTTTGCAAACAAAATTTCTATGTGAATCATATAATAATAGTTTTAGAACAAAGATCTGAAATTATAGATGAATATTGCCTTTAAATCTTCATTGGAAATACAACAAAAATATTCAATCGTAGCCACAAAACTTACACTCAGTTTGGACAACCAAAAATATGACTTTGAAACACAAAGTGAGACACCTGAGTGATATCTCCAACAAACAATGGGTTTCAGTCCACTACCTCCAAGCTCGAGGGTTTCCCTCCTCAAACCTATTAAAATAATATTTATTATTTATTTATTAATGCTCAATATTGTAAATTATTGTAAATTAGTGATAGGATCATCTTTGATCTTATCTGGAGTTTCTTTTTAGAAACTTCCCGTATTTTGTAAATCTTGTAAACTATTTATTGAGCACATTGCTCTTGTTAATATCATCAAATATTTTACCAATTACTTGTGTAA
>VDFB02387490.1:0-23156 GCA_007258455.2 Sequoia sempervirens | reverse complement strand
TAATTATAGCAGCATGATAACAATGGCATTAACCACTTCGAATTTCATTGCTGGACAACTCAATGGTAATCTAGTTTATTATTGTATAAGATGATAACGTTATTAACAATAGGCTGAAAATCATATCAAAATTGATAATTAGTAGCATTCCATTTCAGATTTCGTTAGATGATAAATATAAGATATACAAATTTATCATTAATAATGTGGATAGTATTGGCGAACACTATCCTATGGATTGCATCACAAATAATGATAATTTGAAAAGTGGCTAAATTTATATTTCAAGCAGTTAATAGTTTATAGTCAAACCATAAAAATACTACTTTATCTACTCCTGCATTATATTTCACTACCTTACCGTAATCCTTAATCTCATTCGTAGTGACCTTAGGTTTAAAGGTTGGGTTTTGAGTTCTACATTGCAATGTCTAGTTTGTAAATGTTAAAAAAAAAAAAATTACTAAGAAATGTTGCATGGGGAGCATCCACATATACCCTCCTATTCACTTTAAATAATACTAGGCCTAGTGTTCAAACTTTCTACTCTGTTAAAATTATATTAGCATAAACAAAGAGAAATTAGGGTGGGCCCCAGTTTAATATATCATGGGTCATTTGATATATGCTTACAAAATTTCCACTCATAGTTTATTTTTCTTTAAGAGAGAAGAAACATAAATAAGAAACATGAATATTTGTTTTTAATAAATAATCAAAAAGTTAAAGTGATTATTAGATAGTATAAAAAAAAAGTAGACAATTTTGTTATGGTAAAAAAAAGAAGAAGTGAGACTATTTATTACATAAAATGCATACAAAGCATATTTAGATGAATAAATACAATTACACATTATATTGATCGTTGTTTTGAAAATGTGTAATTAATATAAAACTACTATATATTTTATGTGATTATTCTACTTGAAATGGAAAGTTTAAATTATGGACATGACAGATTAATTAATTGCATAGTTGATTACTACACTTGTTAGTTTCAATATTGTGCTTTTAAAAAAAAAAAAAATGAAAGAAAAAAAATTTGTTGGGTTTTTCTAGTGTAAAATTCTAGGCATGACACTTGGTATTAGAGCCCTAGGTTGCAACTCTAGGGAGCTCTGGGAATAAATTGGGCATTACGTATTGTGTGTACGCAAAACACTTTGTGCTAGTCAGAAGAAAATGTCCGTAAGATAAATTCTAAGGGACTTAAATGGTGCAATAAATAAGAACTTGGTGATAATTATCCAACCTAACTAGTTTGTAAAATCCTAAAAGGATCAAGAATTGACCATTATAAATGGGTCAAGGAAGTATTTATTTAAGAAACCCAAATCTAAAATCGATTTGTCATTTTAAGTAAATAAGGTGAATGACCTGAGTTACATATTGGACCATTTAGCAAAGGTTATGGCATTAATTAGTCTCTTAACATTAAAATTCCTTGAACCTTAGAAAGATAAAATGGAGATTCTCAAGCATAGTTTTTTTTTAAATACGTGAATAAGTCATCACGATGTGTATTATTAGAGGAACACTACCTTTGTTGACTTCTTAGGACCATAATTCTTAAATATAGTAATGTCATAACTTCTTAAAATTTGGGGTGTTTAGGAAGCAACATATTTTTTTATGCAAATTGTGTTATGAATTGAGGAGGGAACATCATAACTACATATGGAAACATGTAACTAGTCAAGAGAAAATAATTATATGACCATAAAAGGAGTAATGTGTTAAGGGTTGTAATTAAATGATCCTAAAGTTCTAAACCCCTAAATTGATTAAATCAAAATGATAACAAGAGTGAAAACAATAGAAAATATCTTGACCTTGTATTGAGTACAATTTGAGCACTCCATACATTTTGGATTTAAAATACTATCAAAGATCATAATTAAACTTTAAAGGTGTAAATGGATGGACCTAAGTCTAAGGGATTGCTCATAATTTGGGTATGGATTTGAGACACCCATGAAATGCTACCCGATATGCCTAAGACACAAATAGCCTGGCTTTTCCTATTACCCTAGATCTCAATTTACACATAAGGACTTAATTTGTGTTCTTGTGAAACAACTAACGATTCACCTTATAGTTGGTAGGTAAAATTTCATGAATGATAACATCAACTAATGATCAAGCCTTGTTTTGTAATGTAAGTTCAACTTGGAAGAGTGGTAAAAATTAAATTCTACCTTGAATTAAAATGATGAAACTTTAGAGCTAATTAAGCACTTTTGCAAGTAAACGGTTACTTAGTTCACTTAATGCAACTATAACAACTATCAAACTATTATGTTCTGTTGTTTAAAGATTAAATAGTAAACGAAATAATAAGGTTTCTATGATTTAAGTCAAAAGTGAAGGAAATAGAAGGATACAATTAGATAAGATTGTTGAGGACCAATAAATATGGTGTTGAACTATTCCCTTGTAATAAGTAAACATTAAAAAGATTTGTGACTTAATACCTTGTCAAATGAGGAATTGGAGTTAAAACATTATCTTGGACTCATGATATTAATACTTCCTTAGGAGACTTGTTGCTTCCCAAATAAGAAAGGATGCATGCCATGCATATGAAGTAATAACACACTCAACTACATGTTGAACTTGAAGGTTGTGTGCATGTCATCAGGATTGAATAATCAATTGTATGAAGTTATAAAATAAGTAATGAATTATGAGTGTTTCACGATGTATTATGTGATGGGAAAGCTAAAATATATAGATAAGAGACACTAAAGTAGACTTGTAAAACCTCCAACTAATGTTGTGTATTCTAAACCATTGACTATGCTTACTCTTTAACGAAAAACATTTACACCCAAATGTAACGGAGAAAACCTCATAGTAGGTCAAACCTTTAAGACTTTTACTCATTGTGCACCTTTATAAGGTTAGATAGAACTATGATTGTAAAAATGATGGTTATAACATCTGATTAAATGGTTCAACCCCGGATAGCAAAAATGTAAGTCTTGTAAAAGGATATTAATGCCTAGTAAGAATCACTATTTTATGAATTATCATGCGTTTTATGCATTGAGTGTGCCTTCTTTTCTCATACTGTAATGTTTCCAATGAAAATGGGTTACTCTACTCCTTATTAAGTAGGAAGTTTTTTTTTTTTTTTAGCATGTTTGAGAAAATATCATGGAAATTACCCATATTGATATGTCGGTGAACATAACAAATGTAGTTGAATAAAAAGGGAAGAATGGTATGGATATATATAGAAAAACAATTTTGATCATAAATGTGTTGATAGTAAGATAGGAAGTATGGTGTACCATGTATTGCTAATTGTAAAAAAAATAAAAAAATTGAGTATTACCTAAATTACAATGGTGAATTATATGGAAATTTATTTTTACAAGTACGCAATGGATAGATGTTAACAAAGTGAACATTGTGTAAAGAAAATAAAGTGTGTATGGGTGTATCAACATTTGTGTTAATAATGTGATGAAACCATGCATTGTTAAGTTCTAGGAGATGGGTTGATATACCTAAGCTATAGTTGTGTATCTTCTAGTGATTTCTTGTACTTATGCAAATTGAGTAGATATTTCCAAAATTGAAAACAAAAAGTGAATATTGTTTATACAAATAGAATGTGTTAGAGCACTGCTCTTGTTCTATGGTGAATTCTGTAAAGCGTGTTGTGTTAGGACATGTAAAGTGAAACCAGTGAATGTATTGTACCCAAGTATAGGATACAGGGTATCTGACTTGGGATAAGGGTGAGGGAGGTCGAATACGATTCCTTATGAGTACCCTTTGTGATGGCCCTTATGTAAGTTAGCTAGTTGTGTGTTTATGTAAATGTGTTAAATGTGCGGATGTGTATTTATCAAATGAAATATGATGTATTCCCTTGTGTTAGTCTTATTTGTATGGTAAATGTGTACCCCTAGTGTTTGGTTCCCCCCTTATGGGAGTGCGATGCCAGCTAGTGTAAATAGGGGTTGAGAGGCACATGTTCTCCCATCGGGAAATTATGAGCTCAGGGCGTGTCCCTAATCCTGACAAAGGATCTATGTCGAGTTATTGTAATCCTCCCATGGATGTTGACCATGGCCTACTCCCCCACATATGAGAGCCACACTTGTTGGTTCATAGTGCAAACCTATTCCTTGATGTTATAACCCATGGGAAAAGGATGGAATTTTATGGACCACCAGTTACTTGTAATTATGTGGTCGGGGACCACTAGTGATTTATATTGATGTGGTCGGGGACCACCAGTGATTCATATTTATGTGGTCAGGGACCACCAGTGATGCAAATTTATGTGGTCAGGGACCACCAATTAGTCATATTTATGTGGTCAGGGACCACCAGTTATTCATGTTATGTGGTCAGGGACCACCAGTTATTGCATGCTATTATACTTATGTGGTTAGAGAACCACCATTCCCCTCCTCCCCTTAGGTGGCTTATCAAGTCACATGGTGCTCGTAATGTGCAATTTTTATTGTTGGAATATGAATTATTGGTAATCCTTGATTGATGTTTTATTTTATTATGCACCAGCAGTGTGGAATTTTGAATTTTTTTTATTAGGCTATTTAGCCATTTGAAGGTTGTTATAGTCCAAATTGCCTCAAGGACTTATTTAATTTTATTTTTGAATTAAGTTTGGAATGTTGAAATGTAGCTACAATTGATCTTTATTTGGTTTCTCTTGATTTTATAATTTTATGTTTTATTGAAACATTGGTTTATGATCTTATGATTTCTCAACTTGAGGCTTTCTTAATGTTTCCTAACTGCTGGTAAACGTGGTGTAATGTGACATATGTAAACTGCCATATCCCAGGGGGTTCCCTGGCAGGTTGTATAGGGGAGTAGATGCGCTGGGGAATTATTTTGAAAAGGAGTTGTGAATGGGACCGGTATGGGACGGTCATTAATCCATTTTTCCCTCATTCTATGATTATTCTTATCTATATGGAGGAGTCCTTAGAGAAGGGCCTCGAGTGGTATCCAAGAATATCCATCCTTGTAAACCCCATTATGTGAGCCTTGTGTTGTAAATTATGTGATTGTATGAGGACAGGCGCACCTATTGGGAAGAGCACCCTTTATAGGAGGGCAGGCGCACCCAATTGGGAAGAGCATCCTTGCTATTGTTGTGTGTACATGTGAAATTACAAATAAATGTGATGTGGCATATCTGTGAGCTATGTGAGAAAAATAGTAACATGTGATGCAAAGTTAATATTATTTGAGACATGGTATGAGTGCCATAATTACAAGGTAAAATGCTCTCTTAAGCATAGATTTTGACAAAATGTGAAGCTAATAAATTCTGAGACATGATTGGTCAATGAAACAAAAATATTTCCTAACATCATGAGTGATGTTTATGATGCAAAGAAATTTTGGAGGTGTATAAAAGGTTATGAATCCATTTAGATATAGTTTTGCATAATTTAATTGAAGTCGATTACATTGTTAATAAATTAGAGCTACATGGATTGTTGTTAGCAGTTGCTAAATTAATCATATATCAAATAAATGTTCTTTGGGGAGAAATTTTTCTCTAAGTATTTAGATATTTAATTCATGGAAGGGATGTCTTTAATGTGCACTTATAGTTGAATAGTTTGATTGTCTCATCAAGAAAGAAAAACAATTAACAATGTGCATTGTTATATGAAGATTATGTTCCAAACCCTAACGACTTCCAGGAGGAAGTCTAAGCTAAGGGGAGGGGGATGTAAGACCCCGCTTTGCATGTGAATAATACAATCTTAATTTTGTTATATACTTATAGATGCTTAGATATATTTCAGGCAATGCATAGTGTGATTTCATGAAAATGTGCTTGTATTTCATTTTGAAATGTTTTATTATCATTTCCATAGAAGTATTAGGCACTTGTAAACTATGAATGTGAATTGGAATTTTAATGAAATGGTTGCACAATTAAATCTTATTTTAGTTACCAAAATAATGTGATATATGATGGTTGCTTATGATTTCATTGGTAATGTGCAGGAAAGAAAAGAGGTGCTAATACGAGAACACAGAACAAATTGAAAGACACCATTTTGTGCTTATGTACTTGATTTCCTTATTTTGGAGCCGAAGGAAAATAGTTACTATGTTTATTCTTTTGGGTTGAAAGGTTATTTAATTGTGTCATGTGAGATATAAGTTGGAGTTAAGGTTTATGAACCCTTATCCAAGTGTGAAACTCGGATAGAACCTTAAGTGGGACTTTAAAGAGGGTTGTTGGTCAATTTCTTTAGTTGGGATACAAAGATAAACCCCCTAGGGTCTATACCATAGTTGTAGGGGACAAGTGGGCATGCAATATGGTCCCAAGGACATGAATTGACCCTTCAAAAGTCCACTTGAAAGGGTGTGACGAATTTGAGTCTTTGGGAGTTGGGAGAAGTGACTTATCACTTCCCCACCACACTCCCCAAAGTTCATTAATGAACTTGGAAAGAGCATCAAATCTCTCACATGTGTGGAGCCACCTTGTAAGGGTCATTGGGTAGAGTGTCATAGTACTTTCCCCATCTCCCCAAAAGTCTCACACATGTGTGAGAGCTTGTGGGGATGTGTGTTGAAAGATCAAATGAGAGAGTGACAAGTGTCTCTCTCTCATTCAGGTGAATTCAAGTTGAATGCCTATATACTTGGATGGAAAAGAGGAAGTGGATGTTACCCACTTCTCCTTTGGAGAACTCAAGTTGAGATAAAAGAAAGGATGAGAAGAGGAGGGTTCCACATCTTTGAAAGGGTAGTGAGCAAGATGCATTGGCTTGGAGAGGAAGACAGTCTCAAGAGATCAGTCCCTTCATCTAGAAGAAGAAGAGATAAGTTCTTCCTATTTCCATTTACACTTGTCTATTGGTTGCAAAAAGGGTGACAATGTATGGATTATGTTTGAAAATAGAAAGTAGAAAACCTAGACAC
This sequence comes from Sequoia sempervirens, assembly GCA_007258455.2. NCBI lineage: Eukaryota > Viridiplantae > Streptophyta > Pinopsida > Cupressales > Cupressaceae > Sequoia > Sequoia sempervirens. The sequence continues at coordinate 16,214 of VDFB02387490.1, read as the reverse complement.
ATGAAAATGGTGCTATGTTAGTTTCATCTCTTTGTAAAAATGAGAAAGGACTCCATTTATCATTGTGGAGCTTAAAATGAAATTCCTTGCTTGGGGGTATGGCTAGAGCCCACGAGGCTCCATGATGCCATTACGGTAGGGTGGAGAGCAAGCCTTAATCAGTTGTGTTTTTCATTGTATTTCCTTAAACTTATTTGTAAAATGAAAAGCTAGCATTTGTTTGTAACATGAAGAGAATGGAAAATACCAAGTTGCATCAAAGGTTGTGATTCTTTAAAAGGCAATATGGAATAGAGCAAGACCTTGTTCAAGAGTTTGAAAATCATTTGCTTCCTCAAATATTTTGATAATATAGTAAATCTAAAAATGATGGGTTTCATTATTTTCAATGCAGAAAATGGAGAAAGAACAGGCCCTAATGATGTGTTTTCCATTGAAATTTTTTGTAGCCAATATGTGTATTCTAAAATGATTGAAGTAGAAAGTATATATATGCTTGGAAGAGTATGTTCTTTTTCGGTTTGATAAACAAAAAATTTGACCCTTATGGAATTAAATTATGCCTGCACACAAACCTTAGTGAAAATGAAGGAAAAATATGTTAACAGTAACCCTATTTCGAGTTGAGACCATCTAGAGGCAGGACCATAGAGACTGCGTGAAAATCTGTAACATAAGAGGAAATAGTATTTAGTGCTTGGCCTAAAAATTAAAAAAGAAAGAAAGAAAGAAATGGTTTCTCCTTAGCACTAGCATAGCTCCTATGAGAGGCCTACATAAAACTGAGAAAAGAAGGATCAAGACTATGGGGTTATCAGGCACTAGAATATTTCCATCTGGTATTAACTTAGTTGCAGTAACTGCTCTGCCCATTGCATGTACTATTTTTTTTAAGAAAACACATATGCATCACTACTCAGGCCATTCAACAAGGGTTAGAAAAATATCCCTATAACTTATTAAGCAGCAGGTGCTCTCCTTGTGCATGTATTCATCCGCTTATCTCTTCTTCATTCGGCCTTATTCTCTCAACTGATCAGTAGATATATATATATAACTCAATATTAGGTATATAGAACAGATTAATGGGACAATATTATTTTATGAGGGATCAAGCGGTGAAAGGGAACAACGCAAGTAGCAACTCAAGCTCGAGATAAAACAGATGTACTTGTAGCCTAACATTCTCTATTTTGGCATACCCAACTCTTGATTAACCAGCGCAGGGAGTAAGCAGGCATTCATTCATCATGTGCTCCAGTCAGAAACCCATTCCATTCTATTGCCAAGCTTTCTCCTATTTTGGTTCACTGGACTCGTTGTCTCTCCACTTAGACCAAGCCTCAGTGAAAATTAAGAAAATAAAAATAAAAATATGAGAACCTGGTAGGCGAAATGATGGGTAGAGATTTCGTTTGATTTTCTGCCATGCTAAGAGAAGGGCCTTACATCATGAAGTAATGCATATGATTTAATGGTAGTTGGTGAAAATAAAAAGATAGATAGAAATTAAAACATCACTATGAAGAACAATAACTGATGTTGACAAGAGATTGTGATTTCCTTCCTCTCCCATCAAATCATCGTAGTAAAATGTGCTTCACGAAGCTGGTCTCGAAATTGGTGGTGTCTCTCTTCGTATGTTGTACTAAGTAAAAGCTGATCTACGAATTCCAAACGTCCCTGTCTGGGCATTAATTGAAGGAAGCAAAAAATATCTCATTGTATTCGTTGAAGGCATGATGCAATCTATTAACCACATTCGTTTCACTATCTTCCCTTGGGCAAACCCAACATTAGGATCGCCTACTTGCATGTATAATCGAGTCATAGTCAGAGTGACAGTATCTGTGACTTGCAAGTTAGAACCCATCTCTGGCATATAAACGTTATCTCAAACTTCTTACGTTGTAAACATCCTCACAAAATTGTAAGTTGACCTAACTCCAACCTTGAGAGGCAAAAAAAAAAAAAATAAATAAAAATTGATGGTGATGCGAAGATCTCGGTCCACCGAATCCCTACTGCAAGAAATCAGCGTATACCCAAGAAGGATTCAACATATCTTTTATATGTGGGTGGCCAGCGCAATGATTTGAACCTTTAGTTAATCCAACAGGGAGTAGTTCGATCTGCTAGAAGCTTGTTGCACCGTACTTTGCAATTGGAAGGCATGAGTTAATAACTGCCCATAACCGCATTAATTTAGAGTTGCCTTATAGTAATCCAATGTGGCATGCGTAGGGGAATACTATTGATAAAATTATTTAATAACGAAAGAAGTAGCTCGTTATGCATCACCATTTTAAAAAAAAAAACGTAGGTGAAACAGAGAACATGTTGTGGGGTCTGGAAATGTGCCTGAACCGATGTTAATTTCATACTACCTATCTAAGGCTGAGTTGAACGTTATAAATGGGCTAAGATACTGACATTGATGCTATCCCTGGGCATTAAGTATAGTTTGAAAGACTCTAATACTAATAATAGTGCCCGATGAAAATTAACATTAATACGGGGAACAAGTTCCAGGTTGGTAGTAAAGTCAGTAGTAACTTAAAACAGAGAATAACGAATATTGCAGAATGAACTATTCGCTGAAGGCTCTAATGGCATAACGGTAGTTAATGGTTCCAGTTTAATGAAAGCAATCCCATTGGTAAAAATGCAATTGTTACTGCTACTAGGGTTCCTCTTATCCCGTAATAGTGATAGACTTAAACTATTGCATTAATATCGTTCATCTAGCATAATGCAGTTCACATTAACATTATTTCCATTCTTTAACCATGTATTTATTCAGTGAAATGTCAATGCCAATCTTGTCTGAAACGTTCCCTTTTGTCTAGTTATTCTGCCACCGTCAAGAAACCCCCACACTTTCCCTTATATCAATGTCTAAATTATAATCGATAGAAGTATTCAATATGAAGATAAAACCCCAATTATCTAAATGTCCCCTCTTTAAATAGAGCAGAATTTTTTAAAAAAAATTCCTTCTGGTGGTTAAACTGCATAAGCCTATTTATCAATTATTAAGTTAGAGTAAAATGTTGGGAGAGTGGCTTGTAAATTCGTAGCTGTTATCATATCTGTGAATTAGCAATAATTATAGCAGCAAGATAACAATGACATTAACCACTTCGAATTTCATTGCTGAACAACTCAATGGTAATCTAGTTTATTATTGTATAAGATGATAACATTATTAACAATAGGCTGAAAATCATATTAAAATTGATAATTAGTAGCATTCCATTTCAGATTTCGTTGTACGATAAATATAAGATATACAAATTTATCATTAATAGTGTGGACAGTATTGGCAAACACTATCCTATGAATTGCAGCACAAATAATGATAATTTGAAAAGTGGCTAAATTTATATTTCAAGTAGTTAATAGTTTATAGTCAAAACATAAAAATACTACTCTATCTACTCTTGCATTATATTTCACTACCTTACTGTAATCGTTAATCTCATTCGTAATGTCCTTAGGTTTAAAGGTTGAGTTTTGAGTTCTACGTTGCAATGTCTAGTTTGTAAATGTTAAAAAAAAAAAACTTACCAAGAAATGCTGCATGAGGCATCCACATATACCCTCCTATTCACTTTAAATAATACTAGGCCTAGTGTTCAAACTTTCTACTCTGTTAAAATTATATTAGCATAAACAAAGAGAAATTAGGGTGGGCCCCAGTTTAATATATCATGGGTCATTTGATATATGCTTACAAAATTTCCACTCATAGTTTATTTTTCTTTAAGAGAGAAGAAACATAAATAAGAAACATGAATATTTGTTTTTAATAAATAATCAAAAAGTTAAAGTGATTATTAGATAGTATAAAAAAATAGACAATTTTGTTATTGTAAAAAAAAGAAGAAGTGAGACTATTTATTACATAAAATGCATACAAAGCATATTTAGATGAATAAATACAATTACACATTATATTGATCGTTATTTTGAAAATGTGTAATTAATATAAAACTACTATATATTTTATGTGATTATTCTACTTGAAATGGAAAGTTTAAATTATGGACATGACAGATTAATTAATTGCATAGTTGATTACTACACTTGTTAGTTTCAATATTGTGCTTTTAAAAAAAAAAAAAATGAAAGAAAAAAAAAATTGTTGGGTTTTTCTAGTGTAAAATTATAGGCATGACACTATCAGTTAAAATCAGTTGTCATATTTTCTACCTGAACTTTATCCTTCTTATCAGTTCTCTCTTCCGCGCACTTGAAGTTTATAGGAAGTTTAAAGATTTAAATAATTCCTCTGATAGGAAGTTTAAAGATTTAAATAATCTGCTCGATTCTTCTGACAATCTATCATAGTTGCAACACTTGAAATATAAATATTGTCATTATTCTAGCATAATAAAATGCTCACCTTTGATCATGATTCTGAGCGTGTCTCTGGAAACTCGCTGCCAAATAGAAAGAAAAGTTATTCATTAATTCTCCTTCTCTCAACCACGTATTTGTTTCTCACCTCTCTCTTTTAAGTCTATGGATAACATTAGGAATTTGATAATAAATGCAAGTAGACAATGATATTTCCAAACTACAATATTCACTTTCTAATATACTTGGCAACCCTGTTGTTCGGCATTTAGAATTGAAACATTGTACAAATTTAATGTTTCTAAAAATCTTTGATCACCTTTCATAGCTGCAATGTTTAGACTTGCAAAGGTGTAGTAAATTTAATAACCTCTTTGATTTCATTATTAACCTGTCGCAGCAACTCACTTGAACATGGTAGGGTGTATAGATTTAAATAAACTCACTGATTCTATTATCAATTCCCAAATGTTATCCGCAAAACTAAAGGAAAATTGGCTTCTCACGTTTTTGCAACCGTAACCATCTCAAACTTGGAGGAAGCTTGGTTCGTGTGTCTTCTCTGATGTCGTCAATGAGAAGATTGTTCAAGTGAAGAAATTGAGGACCAATGGGAAGATTATTTAATTCTCTTGGTCTGCGCAATGTTTCAAGCCTTTTCCAATTACCTCCGTTTAGTCAAAGCTGAGAGAAATTGATGTTATTGGATATAGTGTTTAGATGAGCTCCTTCGCATAGTCTAGTAATCTAAATTTATATAATCTCCCTGATACCACTGGCAACCTTTCACCGCTGCAACATTTATACTTAGGAGAGTGTACAAATCTAAATAACCTCCCTGAAACCATTGGCGTCCCAACTCAGCTGCAACGTCTAAAATTCATTTTATGATATTCTTGGCAACCTGTTACTGTGGCACCATTTTGAGTAGAGGCATTGTGCAGAATTAAAGAGTCTCCCTGAAACCTTTGGAAACCGTCCCAGCTGCAAAGTTTAGATTTGCATAGGTGTAGTAAATTAAATAATTTCTCTGATTTCATTTGTCAAACTGTCTTAGCCGTGTACATAAACATAATAGAAAGTTTAAAAGTTTTAAATGATCTCTCTGATTTTATTAATCAACCTATCTCTGTTGTAGATATATTCACTTAGTTTAGTGACAGCATCAAGAATATAAACATAAACGTAGATTAGAGGATGGTTAACCTTTGGATATCTTTTCAACATATCTTGACGTCTTGATATATATCATTGTCCGCATAATAATTTATTATTATCCACCCAGCTAAGATAATAGATATGGCAAAATTGGAGATCGGGAAAATGTTATAAAGAATTTTAATTAGATAGTTGATTAGTAAATAAAGTATTTAATTCACTTTAGAAGAAAATGAATTGGGTAAATAATTAAAGTGAAAATGGTTATTTCGATAGGTTATTTAATAAAATATTATTTAATAAAGGATTCTAACGAAAAAAATATATTATTAAAATAGGTATTTAATTTTGTTGTAGATAAATGAACTGTGTATTTAGTTAAAGTAAATTGATTTATATGGTTAATTAAGATTTAGGGTTCGTTAAAGGAGATAAGTGATTCTACATTTACATAGTTTCTTTTACTTGAAGGTTAAATGATAAAGTTATTTTTAAGTGAGGATAAATACCAGGTTCATAGGTTAATTAATTTAAATGATACTGATTAAATGTTAAATGGTTTTAATTACCCTTTTGTTAACTAATGAGTCTGTGAATGATAATGATTTATCAAAACTACTATGTGAAATAATTCATTAGTATCGTCACTTTAGTATTATAATAATAGAATTGTCATCTTAGTAATACATTTTAAAGTTATAATTAGGATTCGTAGTAAAGAGTCGATAGAGATGGTATCTTATAAATGATATAGTTATTTTAAATATAATTATTTGTAGTAAATACTCTCTTAATTGAATTAAGTGGATATGTTAAAATAAGTGATAAGAACGTTGAAATAATGCTTAAATTAAAGGAGAAATTTTTATGTATAAATACACATCTGGATAGCTTTAGGCTCTTTTCAATTAGATGAGTTTATTTTGGATAAGATATATAGAATGTTTCTTTTATTATTAGTGGTTAAATATACCCGTGAATGTTTGTATTATATTAGTCCAATACTTTATTAAGGAGTCTACACTTGATAGTTGTTATATTAAAATAGTAGTCTTGAAAAAAAAGTATTTGTGGTTGGGACATAAGATGCATCAAGGGGGTAATGTTTAGAAGGGAAACAGTATATTGATTCCTTGGGATCATTAGAGAGTTAGTTTTATGGATGCATTTGGAAATCTTACAATTGGTGGTTGTATTAACTCTTTAATTGAGGAATTGTGCATGTTAGAATTAATCATCATGGTTAAGTATTGTAGTAAACTCTATTTGTCTTCATTTTGGTAGTTTTATAAATTTGCACTAACGTTGAAATAATGGTTCTTGAATTGAGACTTCCTTTTAATTATTTCTTTTGGATTGTTGATTAGGGGATAACTTTATGACGACCCGAGTCTCTAATAAATGTTGTCCTTATATGGATACTTATTTAGAGTCTTGAGATGGTAATTGTTTTGGTCATTAAGTAGGTTGGTTTCTTTTATTTGGAAATGCGAATAGATAATTGTTGTCATTGCTATGTCGCTAATTTTATGAAGGTGATTTGCATACCACTATAAGGGGGTTCTTGTGAGGAGAAAATTGAGGTCTCCCGTGGAATACCTAGTTGGTGGCTTTTGGTTTTATTAAGTGATTTTTGTTGAATTAAAGGTTGATTTTCTTCTATGATTCCTTTTGAGGTGACACCATTGTTGATCTATGGATGTCTTTGATGAATCTTCCTTTTTATGGCTTCCGCATTTATCAGACATTTGAGGAAATTTTATCCTTGTGTTGGAATTATTGGAGAAATAATTACGGCTTCACTTTTAATTCTTTTGTTTGTGGTTTTCTTAACGCCGGTACTATGATGATTGATAATTGATGTTCTCTTTATGCCTCTTGATGTGGCAAGTTATTTGATATCATTATTTTGAAAGGGTTGTACGGGATTTTGTAGAGACTCTGATTATGTGTTTTTTAGCAAGATGGGTAATGCCTCGCGTGTCATCTGTTGAGATTTAATTCTTTGTTCTATATGGTACAACCCTTTGTTTTATGTTGTTGGGTCTCTAGGAGAGCGGCTCTGGGGCCGGGCTACCGCTTAAGGAAGCGGCCTCGTAGAGAACCCACGAGTGAGTTAGTAAACAAGGATAACCTAATAATTAACTTAGGAGGGTTGCAGTAATATCACTACAAGATTTTAAAAATATGGATACCTCGGCTTTCATTAGTCCCTTCCACTCAATGGAAGGTCGAAGGCCGCGGGTTGGCAAGGTCGCGAGACTCGCCCTCACGAGGCTCACGGCTCCGCATGAGCCACACTTTCTATGGTGTCGCACCCTGGCGGTGGGAGGAAGGGCCAGGAGATCCATAGATGGGGGCCGGCGCCTCAGTTTGGAGGAAGGGCTAGGAGAACCCATGTAGGCTATGCGATGACACTCTTCCCTAGTTGCCCATGTGTTTTACTTTATTGTGTTCCTCTGGAAGTAGGTTATGGGAGTTGGTTTAGATTGTTGTTTGAATTGATTTAAATTGATTTATGATTATTGTTTTGATACATCTTTAGCATGTGTTGTATGATCTCATTTATATTTGATTTACGATCTTGTATCTTATGATACTGTGATATGATGTTATTATATTGTTTAATTGTAATTTGAATTGTATTATGTTTATTAATTCAGTTTGATTTGGAAGTGTTTCTTGATCATTCTTTGGTTACTTGTTTATTGGTCATTACTTTGATTTATGTGTTGGGATTTGTGACTTTAAGTTATTATGTTGACTCTGTAATCCTTTGAGCTTCTTTATGATACTTTTGTATGTTGTTCCTCAAATTTTGTGGTTCCATACTAATGTTCTTGGTTGTGGTCTCTTTCACAGCCCTTCTAGTGCACGGAGGTGGGTCTTTGGACCTCACATGGTCGGGTGGAACGTGCTAAGCACCCCATTGGGTCCCTAGTCGAGGACGAGAGGTGCAGATTGGTGCTGTTGCAATGACTCCAGAGTTGTAATTGTCTTGGAGCCAGTTATGATACTTTGTATTCATCTTTTCATTTGTATCATGATTCTTGTTGTATGGTTTCCATTCATGGTTGGAAACACTTTTGTATCATTGTATCTCTAGAACATTGTACTGTAATGTAATGTTAAACTCAGTGTGGTTATTGGCCATGGCAGTTGTTATTCATTGTGTTGAGTTAATTATGTATATGTTGTACTTACTCAAATGGTTTCTTATCAATGATTATCTTGTATGTGTTATATTTGTTAATGTTTATTTTGTTATGGATTACATCTTTGGATTTTATTCTTTATTGTCATTGTGTGGATCTAAGTCTCGTAATGACTCCTCGTGTACCCCAAGGGATGTATGTGTTAGTGAATCTGCTTAAATGAAATTCATGTCATGACTTAGTGTGTATTACATGTATGTTATGTTATCTTAAAAAAAAAAAAAAATTGCTGTAAATTATTGCCTTTAGTCCCTTTGGGGTTCGTGACGGGTATATTAGTGTTTTTCTAGATGATCAAAAAAATACTTGATGGTGTCAATTTTTTTTTTATTGATCTAAACCAAATAATAACAGATAAAATACAACTTATAGATGGTAAATTTTTAACTATTAAATGTGTTTATTAATTTTATAGATGATTACTCAATTCCTATCTCTAACCACATTTCTATACATAATCAAATAAATAAGATAAAATTTGCAAAGATGAACCATCAATACTCAGTGTTATCCTCATTCTAAATAATTAAAAAAATTATTATTGTTTATATTAATTACATAATCAAATTTTACATTTTAAAATTTTATCTATATTGATGTGTTAAATGTGCATGTCATTGTAGCTTCAATGGATCACCAAAACAATAGAGAACATATGCTACATTTTCCTATTGATCTTAACCAAACAACAACAATGAATACAATGCAAAGTGAAGATTGTATAGAAATTGTAGAATCGATTTCAATCAATTTTATGCATTTAATTTGTAAATTAATTTTGTTAAATATGCATGCTATTATGAGTTGAGAGGATCAATAAAATACTCAACAATATATGTTACATTTTTCTATTGATCTTAATCAAGTAGCAACAACAATATATGTAATGCAAAATAGAATGGTAACAATATGGTAACTAAAAATTTCTAAATTATAATAGATATGTTTTTATTTGGTGGCCTAATTTATTTAATATTTAACTAATTAATCAATTTTGTGGTTTGATTTATTATTGTGCAGTCAACTTTTCATGCATCAAATGGTGTGAGAAGGCTAGATTTTGATGATCCACAATACAATAAAAGTCATTAATTGTTTAAGCTTCACAATACAAAAAAAAAGAATTATTTTCATGCAACAATACAGTGAGTACAGTTATTCAAAAGTATTTTAGTAGTTTACATAACAATACTTCTTATTTTTATTTCATATGTTAACTATAAGTCATATAAGTTTAGATGATCAAAAAAATACTTGATGGTGTCAATTTTTTTTTTATTGATCTGAACCAAATAATAATAGATAAAATACAACTTATAGATGGTAAATTTTTAACTATTAAATGTGTTTATTAATTTTATAGATGATTACTCAATTCCTATCTCTAACCACATTTCTATACATAATCAAATAAATAAGATAAAATTTGCAAAGATGAACCATCAATACTCAGTGTTATCCTCATTCCAAATAATTAAAAAAATTATTATTGTTTATATTAATTACATAATCAAATTTTACATTTTAAAATTTTATCTATATTGATGTGTTAAATGTGCATGTCATTGTAGCTTCAATGGATCACCAAAACAATAGAGAACATATGCTACATTTTCCTATTGATCTTAACCAAACAACAACAATGAATACAATGCAAAGTGAAGATTGTATAGAAATTATAGAATCGATTTCAATCAATTTTATGCATTTAATTTGTAAATTAATTTTGTTAAATATGCATGCTATTATGAGTTGAGAGGATCAATAAAATACTCAACAATATATGTTACATTTTTCTATTGATCTTAATCAAGTAGCAACAACAATATATGTAATGCAAAATAGAATGGTAACAATATGGTAACTAAAAATTTCTAAATTATAATAGATATGTTTTTATTTGGTGGCCTAATTTATTTAATATTTAACTAATTAATCAATTTTGTGGTTTGATTTATTATTGTGCAGTCAACTTTTCATGCATCAAATGGTGTGAGAAGGCTAGATTTTGATGATCCACAATACAATAAAAAGTCATTAATTGTTTAAGCTCACAATACAAAAAAGAATTATTTTCATGCAACAATACAATGAGTACAGTTATTCAAAAGTATTTTAGTAGTTTACATAACAATACTTCTTATTTTTATTTCATATGTTAAATATAAGTCATGTAAGTTTAGATGATCAAAAAAATATTTGATGGTGTCAATTTTTTTTTTATTGATCTAAACCAAATAATAACAGATAAAATACAAATTATAGATAGTAAATTTTTAACTATAGATGATTACTTAATTCCTATCTCTAACCACATTTCTATACTTAATCAAACAAATAAGATAAAATTTGCAAAGATGAACCATCAATACTCAGTGTTATCCTCATTCCAAATAATTAAAATAATTATTATTGTTTATATTAATTACATAATCAAATTTTACATTTTAAAATTTTATCTATATTGATGTGTTAAATGTGCATGTCATTGTAGCTTCAGTGGATCAACAAAACGGTAGAGAACATATGCTACATTTTCATATTGATCTTAACCAAACAACAAAAATGAATACAATGCAAAGTGAAGATTGTATCGAAATTATAGAATCGATTTCAATCAATTTTATGCATTTAATTTGTAAATTAATTTTGTTAAATATTCATGCTATTATGACTTGAGAGGACCAATAAAATACTCAACAATATATGTTACATTTTTCTATTGATCTTAATCAAGTAGCAACAACAATATATCTAATGCAAAATAGAATGGTAACAATATGGTAACTAAAAATTTATAATTTATAATAGATATATTTTTATTTGGTGGCCTAATTTATTTAATATTTAACTAATTAATCAACTATGGTTTGATTTATTATTGTGTAATCAACTTTTCATGCATCAAATGGTGTGAGAAGGTTAGATTTTGATGATCCACAAGTTTATGATCACTATTAATGCCCTCGGGTAATGGGTTATTCTGAACTTTTTATTGAGTATTTATTGTATGCTTCATTGATTCTTGTGTTATTGATTGTGTGGGAAAATATCAAATGTTAGTAGTCATATTAGAAATTAAAATAATAATCCATTAAATTAAATCAAATGATTTAGATCAAATGATCGAATTAAACTAATTTGTTAAAAGCACAAGTGATATTATTAGATAAATTGATTTAATAATAATAATGAACAAAATAATCTGGAAAAGAAAATAATAAAAAGGAAGGCAATTGGAAAATGGAAAGTGAATAGTTTATTAATTAAATAAATTGTGATAAGATTTTTGGGAAGTGTAAAAGGCAAGAGAAGCTGGACAGAAACTTCACCTATCAAGCAATTGGAAGTCGAAAAGAATTGAACTGTAGAATATGAAAAATAAATAAAGTATATCTAGCTTTTGGGAAGAGGGATACGGGGGGATGGAGAAGATCTCGTACAAACAAGAATCCGGTTCGTGAGGATGGCAGAGGAAGACACAGGAAAATTGGGAAAAACGTGCAAGGTATGCTCAGCTTTATATCCTCCATAGCAAACAAAGTGTCCATACGAGTTTCTGTATATTCAACACTGTTGCAATATTAAATATTTAATTTGATGCTGGCTTATTATTCCATACGCCAACCTCTGCTTGAGAACGATAGCATATTATAAATCCCTTTGTTGATAGCAGAGAATTCTCTGTTACAAATTAGTTGTATACTTTCACCTATTTCCGCAGCTGTGAACTGAATTTCGAATGATGTGTATTTTCATTTTGAGTCATCGCCCTTCTTGCTGAGCTCGCTATTTAGATGTCATGGTTGGTATTTGACTTGAATAGGTAATAAATTGAAAGATATTCTCCTAGCTCGGTAATCACCAAATATCTCACAGATGTTCTCAAAAGAACATATAAATTGTATGTCGAATTATCAGCTTTGATAGTTGTACATTATTCTCCTGCTCTTGAGTCACATTTCTTGCACCTCACCTTTCTCTTTCCCTTCAGCCTTGCTGATAACATTTGAGATTTGATAATAATGCAAGTAGATGGCGATATTTCCAATTTCCAATATTCACTTTCTAATATACTTGGCAACCTGTCACAGCCGCAGCACTTGAACATGTTAGGGTGTATAGATTTAATTAAACTCTCTATTTTTATTATCAAAATCCTGAATATTATCCATAAGACTGAAGAAAAGTGGTTTCTCACATTTTTTTGCAACCGTAACCATCTCAAACTTGGAGGAAGCTTGGTTCGTGTGTCTTCTCTGATGCCGTCAATGAGCAGATTGTTCAAGTGAAGAAATTGAGGACCAATGAGCAGATTATTTAATTCTCTTGGTCTACGCAATGTTTCAATCCTTTGCCAATTACCTCCATTCAGTCGAAGCTGAGTGAAATTGATGTTATTGAATACAGTGTTTAGATGAGCTCCTTCGCATAGTCTGGTAATCTAAATTTATATAATCCCCCTGATACCTTTGCAAATTTGTTTAACTCTAACCTCATTCTCTTCAGATGAATTTGATCTCCTCAGATAAACTGATGTTATTTCTGATTGTGGTTTAAAACGTAGGAAATCAGACTGAATATTGTCTGTCTAATTTTGTTTCCCTACGCCTATTTTTATTCTTATTTAAGCCTAAACTTGTGCCTAGGTCTGCCTTCCATCTCTGCCAATTCTTTGGAGTTTCTGTTCTAATTAAAGAATATTTTCATAAATAGATTATGGTAGTAGGAATATATTTATCTGGTTGGAATATATATATATATGACTATTGTTTCAATAACATGTAAATATATATAGATGCTCTCCCTGCGTATTTAAAAACAACGTTTCCTCCCCAATTAATATATATATACATGTTTGTATATTTATGTTGTTGTTAACTTATTAATTAGAGTAATGAAATTTGTTTTCTGATTTTATTATATGTATATATGCATATATAAGTATATCATGATTATAACTTAAGAGTAAACAAATGAAAGATATAAATGTATATACCCATGTATTTGTATGTTATTTTCATCATTGCAACAATTAGCAATTGGAAATGTAATTGGGATAGTTATAATAATTAAAAGTGAATTAATTGCATTTAGATATTCGAAAAGGTTGTTTAAATGAAAGTAATTTCTAATATGTGAGGTATCTATGTTGTAAGGCAATAGATAAGTTTACGATATTATTCCTTTATCTAAAATAAACTTTTGTTTTATTATCCTTTATAAGGACATATGTTAAGCATAGAATTAATTGAGAAATAATTGTTTCACTTATTTATTTGATTTAGAATTTTAAATGAAGGTTAGCCTTACTAATTTATTTTATTTAGAGTTCAAATGGTTTATTTTATTTTATTTTAGATAAGTAGATTTAGTTATGTGTTGATTTTATTGCGTTAGGTAGTTGGAGGACTCTTTCTTCAATTAGATAATTTCTTTTATTGTTGAATTCCTTTAAGCCATTTAACAAATGTAAGTCATTCTTACATGTTAATTGTTGTATATAGTGGGTTGGATTATTGTGTTCTCACTTGTTTTAAAATGGATTAAATTAGGAGGTTAGGGTTACTTTGGTATATCTTAATGTGAATTATTTTGGTTTAAATGTCACTTTGGTAGTTCTTGGAATCATGGTGTCTCGTGGCTTTAGGCGAAATATGTGGAAGTTGCATGTTCGTAGAAGTAGAGGTTGTATGTTTTATGCATATAGCTTTAGGGGAGTGGAGTTACAATTGTGATAAATGTGTAGTGAGATAGATATTAAAATATGTCTTTTCATTTTTCTTCGAATGAACTTGAATGATGTCTCAATAATAGAAGAGATAGGATATAAAGGAAGCCTTAAATACTAGTTTAATGTTATCACTTTTTGTAGATTAGAAGAAAGAGAATGATTAAATAGTTTAGATGATTAGTTGAGTAATATTAAGGAAGTTTCTGAATTATATCATCGTAAAGTTATTAACTTGTTTTTTTTATAAAGGGATTAAGTAATCTTGACAATAGGAGAGTGATAGAATTAGGAATGGAGATTGTTGTATAATGTGTAAATTGGACCGTATTCATTTTAATTTTGTATACTTGTGATTAGTGTCTTATGGCTTAAAAACATTAGGTTTAATCTTCACTTCGCAATATTGTGCTATCCTTAAATGTTGGGAATGCTTGATCTTTAAAATAATGTTCTTTTTAGATTGTTTCAGGTTACTTCTTATTGAATGAATTTATATATTGTATTTGAATGTGTGGTTTTATGGATTGTTTTGATAGACCCTTTTTATGTGACTTTTTGTGAGTTGATTTTGAGTTGGAGATTTTCTCTCATTTAAATTATGTTGCTATTCGTTGGGAACCCATATGTTTTCTTTTGTTCTTTACCTAAGTGGTAAATCGGTTAATGTTATCTTTGTCATGATTGATGATTCTGCTTGAGTTGTTAATGAGTCAAATTGAGAAGTTCTTTGAGTTATGGGTATTTCGAGAAAGGAAAATAGAGGTTTTCCTTGGATTTCTGATTTAGTTCGTATTGAAGTTGTTGATGTTGTTTGAATGGAGTTGTTGATCTTATTTTAATGTATTCACTCATTATATTTGAATTGAAAATAGTTCTTGTGGCCTTGCAATTATTGTTGTCATTGCTATGTGGTTGATCTTATAAAGGTGATTTGCGTACCACTATAAGGGGTTCTTGTGAGGAGAAAATTGAGGTCTCCCATGGAATACCTAGTTGGTGGCTTTTGGTTTTATTAAGTGATTTTGATTTAAGGTTGATTTTCCTTTGTGTGTTCCTATTCGAGGTGACACCTTTGTTGATTTGTGGATGGTTCTTGATGAATCTTCCCTTTCTATGGCTTTTCTGATCTACTCTCATATTTGATGGAATTTTATCCTTGTGTTGGAATTATTGGAGAAATACTCTTGTTGCTTCATTTTACCCTTGTTTGTGGGTTTTCATTCTTTTGGCTTCTAGAGGCTTGAGATGATTGATAATTGATGTTCTCTCTCTTTATGAGCCTTGATTTGGTGAGTATTTTGGTTTCATGATTTTGAAAAGGGTTGTACGGGAATTGTTGAGACTTTGATTATGTATTTATAGCGAGATGGGTAATGCCTCGCATGTTTCTCTTTTGTGATATAATGTTCTTATTATGATGGTACAACCCTTGGTTTTTATGTTGTGGGGTTTCTAGGGAGAGTGGCTCCTCGTGGGGGCCGGTGCCCCGTTTAAGGGGAAGGGCACAGGATAACCCACGAGTGAGTTAGTAATCAAGTGAAAACCTAATAATTAACTTAGGTGGGTTGGGTAGTAATATCATTAGAAGATTAAAAAAAAATGGATGCCTCGTCTTCATTAGTGCTTCGACAAACTAATGGAAGGCTAAGAAGGCCGTGGTTGGCAAGGTTGTGACCTCGTCCTCACGAGAGGTTTATGGCTCCGCATGAGTCACCCTATGGACCGGCGCCTCCAGTTGGGAGGAA
>VDFB02387489.1:0-18074 GCA_007258455.2 Sequoia sempervirens | reverse complement strand
ACATCAATGATCACCATAACACCAGATATTTTTACATGAAAACCCTGTTAGGGGAAAAACCACAGTGGAGATTGATCCACAAAGTTTACTTTGTTAAAAGTAAAATAAAAGAGGAGAATGCACTTTCATTTAGGTGCACTGCCTAGAGCTTAGTGTTTAAAGAAGGAGGCTCATTGCCATACAATTATAATATAGATTACAACAAAATTTGAAATGAGAATATAGCATCTACAAATACCTAGATTCAATTTCACTGAAGCACACAATATGACTTTGGAACTTCTACTCAAATTTGTTCCATTCTGCTCTGTTCTCCTACTGAAAACCCTTCAATAGTACAACTAATATTTGATCAATAAACTGCTCTACTCTTTTTTGCACATATGTACATCTCTCTTCACATCATGCATACCACACACACCACACAAGATAAATTACCGATCTTCCTTATATATCCGCTAACCCAAAAATTCAATACATGTCAGCCCTTCAAAAAAATATAATATTCTTTGCTTATATCGGCCATGTCGGCCTTAATTCTTTAATAAGAGACGAAGTGTAGCTTCATAAGTCAGCTAGATTTATAGAAGGGACCCACACCATGGTTCTAAACATAGGAAATAGAAAAATAATTATTCCACATACATCCACGATCCACCACATCAAGTATGACGACCACAATGAAAAATAGATTATGAAACATGCCACCGAACCTCTTAACTCAAGCTATGATTAATACAATACCACAAAATTTCTTCAGTAGGATAGTGTACGAGCTAAGAAAAACTTCCTTGGAGATCCACACTTCAAAATAGTGATCCAATGAAGTAGTCAGATCAGCATACCAACCAGATGACTTGTTCTTTACTTTTTCTGTCGATAGAATATAGAGCCTTAGATTCTCTGTTGGTATAAGCGCAAATGATACTGCGGATCAAACTGTAGACTCAAGTTGCCATCAATGACAACACAAGTAGCCAAAACTGACCTTATCAAAGCCATATGCCAACACTTCCACCATTTTGCAACCTATAGAAGAATAAAAGAAAGAAGATGTGGTTAAGCTTCCTCTTAACTCTAAGAAAGTTGAAGTTGAAGCCCATAATGGACCTAATGATGAAGAGAAGTTGAGAAGCTTGAAAATTTCTGAAGAAGATGAAGAACCTCAACCTTAGCTAGTGAGGAGATCTACACCTAAGAAGTGACAATTAGATAGATTTGGATATCCACCAGAGAGGTTTGGATATTCATTTTTGGATTCAAATTGTATTTTTGCTTTGATTGCTAACACTGATGAGCCTAGGATTGTTAGAGATGCTATGGGTATGGATGATGTAGATTCTTGGTTGAAATCCATGGATGAAGAAATGGTTGCATTGAAGAAAAAAGATACATGGGATCTAGTACCTTTTATTGAAGGAAAAAAACCTGTTGGATGTAAATGGGTGTTCAAGAGAAAATTTGGGCCAAATGGCAATGTTAAGAAGTATAAAGCACAGTTGATCACTAGGGGATATTCTCAGAATGAGGGAATTGAATTTGGTGAGATTTTCTCTCTTGTAGAGAAGCTGACATCCATTCATTTTCTATTATCACTTGCTACAATGTATGATTTAGAGATGAGTAGATGGATGTGAAGACAACATTCCTTCATGGTGACTTGGAGGAAGAGATTTGCATGCCATAACCAGAGAATTTTGTGGTTGAAGGTAAAGAACATCTAGTATGTAAGTTAAAGAAATCTCTATATGGTTTGAAACAATCTCCTAGGATGTGGTACCAAAACTTTGATAGGTCTATGCATTGAGTTTGGGATTTCAAAGATCTAAATCTTACCATTGTGTGTATTTCAAAACTAAAAATGGTCACATTCTCATTATTGCATTGTATGTAGATGATATGTTGTTTTTTGGGAATGGTAGTATGATTTTAGATTTGAAGTTCTAGTTGTTAGGACAATTTGATATGAAAGATCTAAGTGCAGCAAGGTATATTCTAGGGATGGAGATAAGAAAAGATAGATCTAACATAAAGCTTTGGTTAAGCTGAAACAAGTATGTGAACTTGGTGTTGGAGAGATTCAAAATTTTATCTTGAAAATCCTTGGTAGTTCCTATATTGCAAGGGATGAAGTTATCAGTTGAGGATTGTCCAAAATCTCCTATTGAGATTGAGGACATAACTAGAGTACCGTATGTGAGTGCTATAGGAAGCCTGATGTATGCTATGGTATGTACAAGGATAGACATTTCCCAAGTAGTGTTAGTCCTGACTCAATTTATGGCTAATCCTAGACGAGTGCTTTGGGATGCGGTGAAGAGAGTGTTTAGATATTTGTAGGGTAATTCTAAGTATTCCTTAAGTTTTCATGGCTATCCTACTAGACCTCAAGATTCAGTTTGTACTTGTGGGTTTGTGGATTCAGATTGGGTAGGTGACATTGACAGCAGGAGATCCACCAATGGATGTGTTTTCATGATGTTTGGTGGTGCTATCGATTGGATGAGTAAGCGACAAGCTATAGTCAATTTTTCCATGACAAAATTAGTATATGGCAGCCACTCATGCTTGTAAGGAAGCCATTTGGCTTAAACGGTTGTATTTTTATATTGGTTTTGATGCTAGACAGATTACGATCTATTGTGACAGTCAAAGTTCCATTAGCTTAGCTACAAATTTTACTTTCCATGCCAGAACAAAGCACATTGATGTATAGTTTCATTTTGTTTGTGATATGGTAGAAGATGGAAAGGTGAAGTTGGAAAAGGTTGATACTTTGGCGAATATCACAAATGCATTGACGAAGCAAGTGAGCACTGAGAAGTTTAGATGGTGTGTTAGTTTCATGGGTCTTGGGGCCTTGAGTAGTTGATGTTGTAGACTCTTGAAAGGTTTTTGACAAGTGGGAGAATGTTGGGATTAAGGTGTCTCAACCTTGAGTCTCAACATGGTGAATTATTTTTAATTAATTGTTGTATAATTATTTTTATCGTAAGTTATTAACTTCAGGAGCTAAGTTTTCATTCATCTTTGTGGGACCTCTTTGTGAGGTGGCATCCTACATGGCAGGTGATGAGATGGCATAATCCCTATTTTTTAGGAAGTTGGAACTCACTTGGAAGATACTATATTTTGGGGAGATGTCGTATATTTCCAATTTGGAGTGGAAATTGATTTGGCAATTTCCTTTGTTGACTAGAGAGTCTTGGTTTGCAAATTCTATTATGGATTGGAGTTGTATTTTAGCAACTGGAATTTATGGTGGAGTTCACGTTTGTTAAGTGATGTGAGGTAAGGAAAGCATCTATTCTTGGTTATTGCAGTTTCTATGTTGGACTTACATTGTATTTGGCGAGATGACCATTATAGATGAGATAGGTGTTGTTGCTTTTGGAAGTTGTTGTGTGCAACGTTTCATGGATTAGCAAGTTATTGTTTTTTACACAACTTACCTCTTGAGCTTTGAAGTTGGTTTTGGAAACCATGGGAGCCTTCCTTTTCATGTTTAGCTCTATTTATATGTTGGTGCCTTAACACGTTTAATGAGATTGGTTGAAGATTTTCAGAGATGTTGTTATGCTGTCGGAATTATTTTAGAATCCTATAATAGTATGAAAACTCATGAAGAGCATAGTTCTAAGATTGTATTGTAATTGTTGTTGTTGCTGATTAATACAGTTGAGTTGAGTGGTTGGAGTATGGGTTTTTTCCTAAAAGGGTTTTCCCACGTATATGTTGTGTTATGAGTTTATTATGTTTTGAATATTTGTTTGTGTGTTTTTAGATGTG
Organism: Sequoia sempervirens; assembly: GCA_007258455.2. NCBI lineage: Eukaryota > Viridiplantae > Streptophyta > Pinopsida > Cupressales > Cupressaceae > Sequoia > Sequoia sempervirens. The sequence continues at coordinate 14,285 of VDFB02387489.1, read as the reverse complement.
CATCTAAATCTATAATTGTTAATTGATTTAGAACTTTTTGCAACTCTCTCCTTATAGATTCAGTGTAGAAAATTGTATCCGTCACCAGTGTTTCCTTTCATCCAACGCATAGAACAAGAGAACAAGTCACCCAACTCGAACAAAGAAGTGTGGAGTATTAATAAACTATAAACCCCAACGTGACTAGAGTCCCAAAAAAAAGGATAAAACCAGCTAAAAGCATGAACTGGATAAAGACGTTTCAGAGCATCAAGAAAGATGGGACAGAGACATACAGCCAAATCAAAGTAGCGAAATCGATGCATGAAAGGGCCAAAAACCCCAAAGGCCCGTGAGAGAGCCATAAAGGGTACTTCAACCCTAACCACACTAGGATTCGAGGGATTTAAGCAACCTGAAAGCCTTGGCAGGAGGGGAGAACACTATGCCGACAATAAGCCTACAGAAAGGCAAGAATGGTCGAGCAACCACCCAGCCCCAGTAGGTAGAATAACAAAATAAAACAAAGAGAAAACAATGGAGAATAGAGCTATACACATACATACTCTCCCCAAGCTTACAAGAGGGACCACAAACACCCGCAAGAGGTTAGGATTAAGCCAGGGACCAACAAGAGAAATCAATCCTGCATAGGCAAAAGAGGCGGAGGAGGAGGTCATCTCAACAACAGACTCAACCTCCGAGAACACTATGACTACCCCCCCAGAGACAAGCACCAAACGGGGGCAAGAAACACTAGCGTAGAATCACATAGTGCATCAAAGACAAAAGTAACACTAGCAGAGCCAAAGAGAGGACAACAAAATCTCCCCTAGTCATCTAGCGGGATGAAGTCGGAAGCACCCAAAACAGATGCTACAGCAACAACAAGCCCGTAGCAACAAAACCACAGACCCACGCAAGCAGATGAAGAGAACAAGGTCAACACCACAACCAGCACAATCCCGAAACTCACAGGAAAAGCCCCCAACAGACACAAGCAGCAAGACGATGCAAGGGCAGGAAGGACCAAAGCAACAGCACAGGGCAGAGCAGCATTAAAAACAACGTAGGAAGGCACGGGAAGAGCCAAAAGAACCTCCCCAGAACTCTCTACAAGTAGAAACCCAATCGAAGGCCCTCACAGAACCAGATAGACTCGTCATTCTCTTTCGAATCAGATCCACCATCGCCATCCCTTTCAGAAATTTTCAAAACACCCGACCTGCTCCCTTTCTTGCTCGCCATCACATTAACTGTTGATACTGTTATATTTGATAAATGTTACTCATTGCATTATTTTTCTAGTTTTTAGGTTTGTGATGGAGCATTCATTATGAGGAGAATTCAAGAATTATTAATCTTATATATATTCTTTGAAGATATATATATCATCTTTTGAGCATTTGAAAAATATTTATTTTTCACATCAGTTTCTTATTTTACTCTTATTTAATTTTCACATCAAGTAAAATGTAATGGAGAAAATTGGACACATTCTTTTTTTCTTATGTTTCAAGATCACTATGATTAATATCTTTTATACAATAATAATTCCATAAGTGATGTATTCTTGTAATCTTGTAAAGTTCTTTAGAAATTTCCTCAATAATATATGTAAACAACCTTTTCCCAAATACATATAATGACACAAAATAAATAAAATTTTAGTTATTAGATTTCAAATGAATTATTTTTACAACCTGAAGTTCAATTCCACACACTAGTTCACTCGAACTAGAAAGAAGCTAATACATCTACAAATCATACAACACTTATCTAGATAGGGCCCTAATTTTTAATACATCTATAAATACATTACTAGCATCTTTAGTAATATATTTCATCATCAAAGCTCAAGTTAAGTATCACTTTTAATTTATTTAATTCTAATAATTTTAACTTTTTATTTTAATGATTCCAATCAAAGCTCAAATGTCTTATGCTTTTATTATTCTTCAATTATTTTCAATAGGAAAATTGTTGTAACATATTTTATTTTCATTACATCTAACTCACCTTAAATATTGGTAGTTAATTGTATAATGATATACCTTAGATCTTTTAAGACTTGTCTATCCCTTTCAAATCATTTTGCGTTATAATTTTAATGGTGAAATTTGCATACCAATGCTATTAATGCCATTTGGCTCTATTTTTATTTTGGGATGAATTTCTTAATATATTGACACATTAACAAATGACATGCTTTTATGCAAAATTAGGTCTCTTGTCCTGTGTAACATGCCTTTTCATTACACACATTTCTATACATTTACCATTATTACATCCAATGTTCATACATCCCAACACATTTTCCACATCTGCACTACAATGACATAGGAGATATTTTTATACACACATTCTCATGGGTTTATAACTACCTTGATTTTCCTCTCTTGAGGTCCTAGGTCAAATTCAAAATTGTGAGGTTGACCCTAAACCATAAACGTGATCCTTTCAAATTAAAATTTTAACTGGTATTTAGAAAAACTCCCAACAATTAATTTCCCTCTATGGATCAACTTAACACAAATTTAAACGATTCATTACCATGTCTTTGTATTAAGAGCATTTAATCTATCCATTTACTCATGCACATATTTTAAGCTATATCAGATATAATTAACATTACATGTACAGTGTTTTAATTGGTACACTAAAAGGACTCTAGATCTATGTGAATATTTAAGAAGCATATGTATATCTAAAGAGTAGTAGTTTTCATTTTGTACATATATTTTTGTGGGTTGACTTGGGAGAACATATTTCCTTTGACATAATGGTAGCCCTTCCAAAAATTTTCTAAATATCACTACTATTTAATATTAAGAAACAAAAATGAAAAGGAAATAAAGATACATTAGACAAAACCAAAGGTAAAATTTAACAAATTGTCATATCAAATTTCAAAATGAGTGACATTTTTTTATAACTCACCATGCACATAGAAAACATACTATTCTAATCTCACAATAAATAACAAGCTGGAACATCTCATTATAAATCCAAAAAAATTTGTCCACCTTCATTTATAGAATTAAATACATTAATTTTTTAATTAAATTTTTACACTAAATATTCAAAATATCAACTGTTGAGAATACATATAGAAATTATGTTTTCCTTTGGTGAATTTAAGAGTTATGTAACCCTTCCAAATCACAGGCCGGTCTTAAGTGTCACACACTAAGCTTGACCGGTCAATGCTTTTTTCCCTTTTCTATTTTCCATTGGGGTTATTGTGTTTGTCTGACACTGGCTATGCTATGGTAATCTGATGCCTCATGCATAGTCTTATGGATTATGTCAGAGAAGTACGCTAACTCAAATAGCGAATTCCAAGTCAAGGTTGTACTATCCGAAGCTAGCAAACTCACTTTGCAACAAACTCCAAAGGCCACCTGCTCTTATTAATTCCAATGCGCCTAATTTGTATGTTAAACACGCCTAAATTTCCCGTTGTTTCAATGAAATTTAAATTTGAACAGTTTTTTTTTGCTTTTCATTTTTCCTTCATTTTTCCTTAACGATCTTCATTCTTTGTTTGGGTTGCACAGCATGCAGAGTCTTTCTCAAATGGAAAAGTGCCCTCAAATGGCTTATGAGCAGCAATATAATAAATATGCCACAAATAATGTTATGTCATGCGGCCTTGAATTTTTTCTTTTCACAAGGTTTTACTGGCAGTGGGTGTTGTAGAAAGTTTTGATAGCAGGTGCCTTTACAATGTTGCTGATGACAAGAGTAATGCCAGAGGGAGCAGATGCATTGGACTGCAAGAAGTTCGACTTACCCTTAAACCTCGCAGAACTGTAGCTCTTTTATTAAATGTAACTAGGTAAAGAGTTAGTTAGTTATCATCCAAGCAATGGTTAGCTTCTAACCATATGTAGATTTCTTACTGTAGCCGTTGTTTTTTATTTTTTTTCAAAATAAAATAAGTTGGTCGATTTTTTGAATCAATCTAGGTTTTCCTTAGCTACAATCTGGAAACAGTTCTTACAATTTTTTGAATTTGTCTTTGGTTTTTCTTCACTGTATTTTGAAGCATCATACTCAAGTACATATTTTGTGTATCGATCCAACCTCTCATAAGATTTGGAAAACGCCAACCTGTAATTTGTCCTATCAATGTTTCCTGGCACAAATGCTAGAGAGTTTTCCTTTAAACTTCTGCTTTTATTTACTAATTATTCGGATGTAAAAATAGAACCTTCAATATCTTATGGTTTTTAATACACTTTATGTGGATTATTTGGATTTTAAAGATATGCTTTTAAATATTTTAATGGAAAAAGCTTAACAAAATGTGATTTTCTTTGGACAAAGTAAAAATCAAATTGACTCCGGCATATCTTTGCTTTCACACCATTGTATATTTTGATGCTTTTAATTTATTATAAAACAGTTAAAAAGCTCAATTTCTTTATTATCTAATTTTAAAAGTTTGAAATATTATAATATATATTTAAAAAATGTTATATTTAGGTTGTAGAGTAAAAAAAATAGATTAATCAAAGATGTATGTCTAATTCTAACTGAGTTAAAATAGTTTATATTGAAATAAATGTTGGGATTCAAACAATTGACATTAAGAAAATAAAATTAAAAATGGATCAAGATTTTTATGTGGATTTTGACATTATGTAGAGTTTGATCTCTTTGCCCATTTAATACATTATGACAAAAGACTAGAAAAATGATTGATTACCAAAGAAAAGATTAGTACGTTGGATGACATAATTGAAAGAATTGTGTTTTCTAAAATATAATCACACACATGGCCTAGTCTTGGGACTAGGACATCCACTCAATCTAGTTTAACAAGTGTGGTTTATTCTTTTGTTCACCTATAGAAATAGCTTGCATACACTTGTACACAAGTTTGAAAATGGGTTGTGATATTGAAAAGAAACTTTGGATTCCTATAATAAAATAAAAGGAATAACATTAAAGCTTCCTTGATAATAGTCATGCATCACTGATGTACAAAGATTAAAAAATAATAATAAATTATGCAAATATTGATGCACCTATATTTTAAATGTTCTAACTATGATTTTATGCTAAGAATAATTGATTATCCTAAACGAGATGCATTGATGTCCCTCAATACAAATCATAGACACAAATTGGGACTTTGTCATGCAAATTAATCGAATAAAAATCACATTTGTAGAAAGCTTCAATAGTGGGTGAAATTTAAATTAGCATGAGTAGGCCACAACATGACCTAATCCAAGGAACAAGATGGTGGGTATGTTATAGTCTAAGAAGGTAGAAACCATTTAAATATGGATTGGTGTAGATTGAGATGATTTGTAAAGTAGATATAGATGATGGTTCAATATTGTGTGTCAAATGACCCAAGTTGAGTGTTAAGACCGCGCATTTACAAAATTCATGAAAAATGGAGTAAAAAAAATGGGTTAAATTTATAGATATGCACCTTTAGTTATTAAATTTCCCTCTTTTCATGCATGCGCAAATACATATATGAGAAGGTGTCCCAAATTAAAAATAATATTAATCAATCATGAAAATGATAGAATTATCTAGATTCTAAGCCATCTAGATTAATTATACTCTTTTAGTCCTTTTTGTGTAATTGACACTCATTAGGGCTATAATACTATTAAAGGAAAAGTATCATACTATTTGAATGAGTTACTAAACATAAATGAAGAATATGATGGATAATAATTGCCCCCCTAAAACTATGTAGACTGTAAAGAAGTGCCTACAAATTGAGGAAGAAATTTATATAAATACAAAATGAATTTTTTATGATGTGACTAAAATATGATAATGATAAGGAAAGGAAATTGGCTAGATAATGTGTATTTGGTGTATACTTATCTATATGTGAAATTGGTGTTGTGAAAATTGTATGAAAGAGATCCATAATGTTATCCCTAATGCATTGAAATTGGGAAACAATCAAAGAGCACAAGGCTCCAATATACAAATTTAGTCATTTATCTTCAACTCCCTTTACATTCTTTGAATTATATATAAACAATATTTCTCTTAAAGTACTTCACCTAAGTAATAACTAACACATTTAATAAATTAATACTATTATGTTAATTTATTATTTATTGAATTGAGGAGAAGGATGTTAATTTCAATAGCCATTATTTATTTTTATTTTCCAAATGATTTAACAATTTAAAAGTAGGCTTTTTATTTTGAAAACAAAGAAAAGAAAAGAAGTTGATAAGATTGAAATGAAATATAGAATTATATTTTATTAATATTTCAATTCTAATATTTAGTTATTTAGTTATTAATAAGTTAGTTTTGAACCAATTAAAAACTAGAATTTTATGCTCATCAAATATAATTTATTTTTTAAAAGTGAACATGTTAAATACTTAATTTTAAAACTTGTAAAAATTATTCTTCTTAAACATAATTGGCTAAGAAGTTTGGGTTGTTATGGGAAAATTTGTAGGGAAAGCAAGGTAAACTATTTTCTTAACTTTTTTAAAAAAATCTTTTTTGTTTTTTGCTTAATAAAATCATTTCATTAAATCTTTCTAAAATAAATAAATGTTACTTATTTTTACATTTTTTAAAGAATGATTTTTTAATGTATGTAATTGTTATTTTTTATTAAAGAAAATCTCACAAAAATCAATTAGCTATTTTATAGATATTTGGATTCACACTATTAAAATAATAAAATAAAACTTAAATTAAAGCACATCCATAAATTAATAAAATAAAACTTAAATTAAAGCACATCATAAAGAAATTTGGACAACACAACATGTAGTTCAACCTAGAACTTCATGTATACAATGAAATCCTAACACAACCCTACAAAACATAAAATCAAGAATACACTTTTGTTGAGTTACACATACCTCTATTATGTGAAGAGAAAGGTTGTGAAATTCAACCATTCATTTGAGATAACCTTAAATGTGTAGAAAAAGACATCTTATGAACCATGAACTAAACATGTGCAAGTTGAACAACACAATGTGTAGTTAAATGAAAAAAATTATATATAGATTCAAATCCTAACATGCAAAATTAAATATAATAATTTGTACATAAGCATGAAATAACACAAAATTGAGAAGACACATTGGTTTGGGTGCATATATATCTATTACATGAAGAGAAAGGTTGTGAAATCCATCGATAGATTAGATATAACCTCGAATGGCCAATTAAGTCCTTCCATTGCTACCACCAACCTCAAAATCAATAACACATTGTTTAAATCCATTGAAATAATTTTGAATAAATATTTGAGTCAACTAGGAGAGATATACGTTTGAAACACATATTACAAAATATGAACTAAAATTGTACAAGTTGAAAAACATAATGTGTAGTTCAACCTACAACTTCATATATATAATGAAATCCTATCACAACCTTATAACAATATAAAATTAGGAATACCCTTTTGTTAGGGTGAACATACCTCTATTACCTAAATAGAAAAGTTGTGAAATCTAACTGTTCCTTTTGATAACATCAAATATGCACAAAAACACATATTATGAACCATGAGCTAAACTTGTGGAGGTTGAACAACACAACATGTAGTTCAACTTATAACTTCATATATACAATGAAATCCTATCACAACCCTACAACAATATAAAATGAGGAATATAATTTTGTTGGGGTGCAAATACCTCTGAACATTATCTAAATAGAAAGATTGTGAAATATAACTATTCCTTTTAAATAACCTCTAGTTTGCACAAAACCACATCTTACAAACCATGAACTAAACTTGTGTAGGCTAAACAATACAATGTAGTTTAAGTCAAAACTTTATATACATGGTGAATCCTAACATATGACCAAATAAAATGTAATTATTTATGAACAAGCCTGAGACAAGAGAAAATTAGGAAGATGCATTGCTTGGGATACACATATCTCTATAACATGAAGATAAGGGGTGTGAAATCCATGAATACCTTTGGGATAACCTTGAATGACCAATAATCTCCTTTCATTACTTGCCTAACCTAAAATGAAAAACATGTGCGAATATTTTTAAAGCATTATGAATCAATATGTGAGCTAACTAGGAAAGGTATAAGTTTGAAACATATCTTACAATCCATGAGTTAAAATTTTATAGGCTAAAAAACACAATGTTTCATTCAACCCACAACTTTAATTTAAATCCCATAATGCTCTTTTAATTGGGAAGTGGCCTATTAATTGAGCTAGATTTAATTTAAAACCAAGAACACTTTATTAATTGGTAAGTGGCATGTTAATTGAACTAGATTTATTTTGAAACCTAGAACACTTTGTTAATTGGGAAGAAGTTTGTTAATTGAACAAAAATAATTTTAAAGAAGTGTCATCTTAAAGAATCCTTTGTGATGAGGCCAACCCTATTATAGTTATTGCTAGCCCTGTGACTCCTATGCCCAATGGATTTTTAAGGCCACCGGTTATCTATGCTTAGCGGGAAAAAATCCCGGAAAGATCATCAAGAATATTTGTCACTTTGTACCCTCCTAACTAGGTTGAGTGACTAAGGTAATTCGATAGTATTAAAGGAAAGGAAAGAATGTGTATCAGTAATTTTGGAGGTTCCTGGAACCACCACAATATATGGCAGTTTCTCCCTCCCCTCATAAGCCCCAACAAGGAAGTGCAATGAAGAGATAACATGATGGAAGGGAAATGGTTTTAGTTCCTGATGGAGCCATAAGCTCCAAAAAAATAAATCTAAGGCAGCAGGTGGCTAAGTAAATTCAAATACTAAGTAAGGTTAAAGTCAAAATTGATTATTGTTATTTGATTCATTTATTAGTCCTTAAGTTATTTATTATGATCCAAGAAAACCTTATTAGGATTAGGTTATTAAAAGTAAATAATGATACATATAAATAAAAGGTAGTGATTCACTATCTAATCATCATATTACAAGTTCTTTTATTAGGCCACTTTGATAGGAAAATTTTGCTTTACTAGTTTTTATTAGAAAATTGGCTTATGGACTTGCTTGGTGAGGCCCATACTTGTTCTCAATGTGCTTCTATGGATCCAAAGCTTTCTAAACTCAAAGTGAAGGTTTTGGAGCCGAAAAAAAGATGGCGAGCATCTCTAAGTTCAATTCCAAAGTGATGCAACAAACCTCAAGACTTCCCTCATACAGAGCCTTATACCTATTTTTTATGGACCACCACCAAGGAAAAATAACTATCCAACAAGACATAAATATACCGTTGGGGGTACCAATCAAAATAGTCTTACATAATTTGATTCAAAAAAACTTAATCACACTCCTAGACTTCAGACATTATAACGAACCACAAGGCAAACCCACATGGTATAAAGACGAAGATCATTCTGAGTATCACCGAACAAAAGGGTATAATACATCTAATTGTATGAAACTTAAAAACATCATCCAAGACCTCATAAATCAAGGTAAGGTAAATATCGATCAATACCCTAGAAATAATGACTTAGGTATATAGATGGACCCGATGCCCAATTGCAGTAAAGATAATGATGATGGAAAAGAAAAGGATTATAACCAAGTCAATCACACCAATGATAATGTTGTAGGAACATGTGATCATCACATCTCTGTAGTTACTATACAAGGACCTAATCCTAAGTGTAGAGTTACCAAACGAAGAGGGAAGGTTAATATTCATGGAGATCCTTTCCAACCAAGATTTCCATCAAAATAAAATTCTACTGATTATAGTCTATTGGACTAACTTAAGAAAACCCCTGCACATATTTCCATCTTGGAACTCTTGAGAATTTCTCTAGCACATAAAGAAAATATTGGATAAAGCTCGTTCGTCATCATCTGTACCCACTGATATTGATACTAAGCAATTCCAAGTTATGCTCAGACATATTGCATCCACCCATCAACTTGTATTCATAGAAAATGACATCCCATCTCAATCATTCTATAATTGTGCACTAGATCTTGAGGTCTATGTCCATAAAAATAAAGTGAAAAGAGTTTTGATAGATGAAGGTGTGGGCTTAAATATTTCTACCCTCTAGTTGATAAAACACTTGGGCTATTCTAAGGATGTGATTGCAAGAGAAAAAGGCATCAAAATCTAAGCATATGATGACAATGAATGAGATTCTGAAGGAATAATCAAACTACCCATACAAGTTGGGCTAGTAATTGTAGAAAAAATATGTCAAGTCTTGGATCTTGACTTACCCTATAACATTATTCTTTGTTGCCCATAGATCCATGCCATGCAGGTCGTATCATCCACATATCACCAATGCATAAAATTCCCATATAATAATAAAGAAATTGCAATTCAGAATGGTCTTGAGCCCTTCTACTAGTGCAAGACTATGAAGGAGAAATACTACAAAGTGATACAAGTACCCGAGAACTCAGTTCCATTATCCTCTTCATATGTTCACCCATCAATATTAGCCTACACATCAACATCTACATCAACAACACAACAAACTATCTTGAAAATTAAGGAGCTAATCAAGGACAATAGTTGTGTTGATTACAACCAAAATGAATCCTTTGTTGTGGGAAAAATTCCGCTTTCTCCTAGAACATATGGTAAACCCCACCATATTAAGAAAGTGACTAAAAAGTCAAAATGGAATCAATGACCTTTACAAGATGCAAGTCTACTCAAGAGTTGAAACAAAACAATTAATTGCTTCATTATCTATGGAGAGTTGAAGGATTCATGCAAACATAAAAATATTAGATTGAGTCAATGAGACATACAAAATATAATTGAGAATACAAAGATCCTACTCAATGTGACTCTTCTTTAAAAAGGGCACATGGACTGGGAAACTATGAATGAAAAACAATTGAATCATGGAAATTGTGACTCCATTCAATATTAACTTAGAAATCTCCTAAGTTGATGCATGTTGGGTTCTTGAATTGAAAAAAATTGACTTTAACATATTTGGAGTTTTCCACAAGTATATGAAAATAAAGTGAGATGTAAGGATATCCAAATTTAAATTTGAAATTGAATTTTCTTAATTTTTATTTTGAAAATAAATTATAAATATAAAGTATTCTCTTCCTCACTTCGAAATTCAAATAAACAAGGAAACACAAATAAGTATTTTTATTAATGGTGATCACTATCAACCTAAGGTGCTTCTACATCACCCTACATTGTGACTATGCCAAATAAGCATCCAACCTATAACTCACACCATCTATTCAATTGAATTATGTGCTTTTGATATTGATTGTACCTATGAAACTCAAGATCCCATCACTATGTGTATCCATTTGGAAAATTATGGATGATGATATATATCATGAATGAAACCTCAATTAGAAATAATTCGAATAAATGACCATTGAATAAATTTTAGAAAACCTTTAGAGATACCAATGCTAACTGAAATAAAGCTATAATAAAATTCTTATTTCTTACGCAATTTAAATTGGTGATAGAGTTTTTGAAGATAATTAAAAGACACAAACACAAAAATAAGAGATAAAAGGAGAATTTTGACCAAACTAGTTAGGTTTATACTTGTTATCATGGAAACATCTAGGTGAGAAACATATCAATTTAATCTAAATTCAATTAAAAGGAATGCCAGTAAACTATTGCATATTTAAAATATTTTATCTAACGCATTTATTAGATTTTACAATACTTCAAAAATATTTTAAGTATTATCACTATTACAAATGTATTATTTTGTGAGCATCGCATTATTTATTACTAGCATACACACAATAATTTTTACATGAAACAACACATTCATCCAATAGATATAAGCAACAAAAATAAATGTGCCTAAAGGCTAATCAAATCAGTCATATATATTATACATGTCAAAGTAATGATATAATGTTAAACGTTCTATAAGAATTTCTAAATACTACCATTTTTTAGAATACAACAAAAGCTGGAGAGATAGAGGTGAACTGGGAGTGCTAGAGAGTAGAGGTACACATTGATCAGGATTAGATCCATGTGGTAGAGGATAAATGTACGAACACGAAAGTGACCAAGAGACGTGTACTGAACCCTCCATAATACAAACCACTATTCCAAATCAAAGATCAAATATTAATGTAAATTTATCATATCTAGTCCCAAGACACTTTAATTTCAACGTCTATGACATATTCACACAACATCTTCATATATAAAACTACATATACTTTTGTTATTTAACATTAAATTATATATTTTCAATAACCACTACTATATATATCTTTTATATAATTAACCTTGAAAAAATTAATTATATTTTGCATTGCATTTGTTTTGATTAAGATAAATGCTTTTGACCCCATTTATAAACTATATTTTAAAAAGACCCTATAACCTTTTACATCAATATCAACCAAAAACGTGCCTTTATTAATTTGACACTAATTAAATGAATTAAACTGTATACTCTTTATTAAATTTATAATTTTCCCTTTCAAGAAATGCATAAAAATAGAATACATGCAATTGAATGCTTTTGACCTCAATTATAAACTATATTTTAAAAAGACCCCATAACCTTTTACATCAATATCTACCAAAAATGTACCTTTATTAATTTGACACTAATTAAATGAATTAAACTGTATACTCTTTATTAAATTTATAATTTTCCCTTTCAAAGATTTTAAATAAAAAAGCATAAAAGCATAAAAATAGAATGCATACAATCGAATACTTTTGACCCCATTTATAAACTATATTTTAAAAAGACCCCATAACTTTTTATATCAATATCAACCAAAAATGTGCCTTTATTAATTTCACACTAATTAAATGAATTAAACTGTATAGTGTATACTCTTTATTAAATTTATAATTTTCCCTTTCAAAGATTTCAAATAGAAAAGCATAAAAATAGAATGCATGCAATCGACCGTACGGTAATCCAAAAAACTAAAAGCAAATGAATGGAGGGACCATAATTTCGCCTTCAAAATTTGATAGAAAACACCTAAATTCAAGAGTATGCTGGGCCGGTTTGATAGAAGACTCTGCATGCTGCGCAGCCCAAACGGAGAATGGAGATCGCTGAGCTGCAGAGTAAGTTTGCTAGCTCTGGACAGTACAGCCCTGACTTGGAATTCGCTGCCTGAGTTACAGTACTTCCCTGACATAATCTATGCATGAGGCATCGGATTACCATAGCATAGCCAGTGCCGGGCAAACACAATAACCCCAACGGAAAACGGAAAAGGGCAAACAGTATTGACGGGTCAAGCTTAGTGTGTGACACTTAAGCCCGGCCTGTTGGAATTGTAAATATAATAATAATGTCAGAAGTCGTGGCTTGTGGTATTTAAAATGCTTACAATATACTGTTGAAATCTATTCTAATCAATAACAAATAGTACATGAAAGTAAGTACACGCATTTAAGAACATCCTGTAAACATAATGGCATCTTCTCGCAGGTGTTTGTAACCATTATTTTATATAACTCCTCCCATTATAAGACAGCATACCCCAACTGTCCCACCATGCAGGATGAGCGTACTTTGCATTATGTTCTTAGAAATGGCAGATTCAATGTTGAGAGGGCTTTGTTTACAAAGTGGGCATGAGCTTTGAAGCAGAAGCCATCGATCAATGCAGGAGATATGGTAATAATGCTTGCAAGTATGCCCTAACACCCGGACTTCATCCTCATCTTCCATGGAACTCCAGCATATTGGGCACTCATAATCCTCATCGTTATTACCTCTTATACTTCTGTACTTACGCTTTGGAACCTTTTCAATCTCTGATGGGGATAAGCCTGCTTCTCTTCTGAAGCCTTTAGCCTCAATATACATCATAGTGGAAAACAATATAACTTCAGCTAATGAAGACAATATAACTTAAGCTAATGAAAACAATATATCTTCAGCTAATGAGTATCTGATCATTTCTCCAGGCTTACCTTCCATTACGTAGAAAGCATCCAAAAACATAGCAATAAATATTGCAAGGAATATCCTCGGCCTGACCAAAACCATGTAATACGTTATGAATATCTTCAACATAACCCAAACAGGTAGCCTGTCTCTGCCTCTGCCTTCGCGTTGGCCTCCCACATTTTCCAAACCCAAATCCATGATGCGGTTGCTTCTGCGGCCAGAGAAGCAATCCGACCTTTACTTGTATACAAATATAATGAATTTGAACATGGAGGACCCTTGTAATTATGTTAAACTACACGTATACTACATTAATTGTCTGTAAACGTTTTTTAAGCAGATTTAAAATAGATTTAAAACAGATTTAAAAACGGTTTTAAATCAATTTGATATCTTATTCATTCTAAAATATTTATTTTTTATATTATAATCAATTT